>SRPN01000077.1:0-87698 GCA_018360045.1 Claviceps capensis | reverse complement strand
CCTTAACGAGGGCACCGCACTTGCGCAGGCCGCGATCGATTTCGTCCAGCAGACTCAACAGGATTCGGCGAATCGTTCCCGACGGCCGGCAGAACGTTTCGAGGTTGGGGATTTGGTTTGGTTGAATCTCAAGAACGTAAAGACCAATCGCCCGTGCCGGAAATTTGACTGGGTAATGGCGAAGTACAAGGTTACCGATGTACCATCACCGCTGGACGTGCGCCTCGATGTGCCAAGAGGAATACACCCGGTTTTCCACGTCGACTTGATAGAACGGGCAGCCACAGACCCGTTGCCTTCACGGATCATCGAGGAGTCTCGACCAGGACCGGTACTGACGTTGGAAGAGGAGGACCCAGATTTGGCAGAGTACGCAGTGGAGGAGATCGTGGCGGCGAGGAACGCCAGGGGCCGAGGGGGCAGGAGGGACGTTTTGGTGAAGTGGTTGGGTTGGATGCAGCCGACTTGGGAGCCGCTGGAGAACTTTCTGGAGATGGAGGCACTTTCGCGGTTTGAAGCTAAATGGGGAGATGTACGCACAAATGACGGTCCGAGACAACGGAGAGGCGCCGCAGGTATCCCCCGGAAGGGCCCCCGGAGGGACACCTGATCAAGTTTGGGTTGGAAATGTTGTATCGAGCTTTAGCGTGTAACATTTTTATAAACTACATGGCGTGCCGTAGAGCCTTTTCTTCGCCTCATCTCAACTCTATTACCCTGTACCCGTAACAAACTCCCCAAAGCAGATATCCCCCAGAGGGAGAGTGGATGCCTTAGGTACACGTAACACATGCAATCTAACTCTTTCCAACCCGACTTTCTCGAGCCTTCCTCAGCCTCGAAGCGCAGCGTAGGGCCGCTGCGAAAGTCCTCGTAGTCTGCAATTTCACCAAGTCCTCATCTCTCGAGTCTCTACTGGCGCATTCCGCTGCGGTAGTCGGATCGTCACGTAGCCCATCTCGTACACGATTGCTACACGGCCTCGTGTCAAGCCACAACATCCGCCCCTTTTAACATGAACACCTTCTCGAATCAAAGCGGCCGCCAACTGACACGACAAAGACTGAACTTGACGCCTACGCCTTACCAAAACCACGAAGTTTAGCGCGCTTGCGAAACAGTGCGGTGTATAGGACATACAACATCGTCTCCCATGTCCCCATAAACCACACGGTGTTCTTGCTTGAGGCAAGCTGATTTCTTGCCCGCCATGGCTTTCTTCGAGGATCCGCGCATGCGGCAGCGGTGGAACCGCATTGCCCACGATGCGGAGACTGTGACGGAGAATGCTGCAGCTGGCATCTTTGCGTTTTCACAAAATTACATCACCCCGTGTTTCTCTTCCATGGCCGACTCGATAGAACAATGCACGACGATGTGTCTGGGAGACCCCGAAGATCGGTTGCGCAGGAAACGAGAGCGCCAGCGCGCCCGCGACAATGCCGAGTTTAGCTTCGATTTCTACGACGATTGGTACCAAGACGAGCGCACGGGTGGCCTTTTGGGCCACTGGGGCAGCGAGGACTGGGACCGCCTGCTTGCTGGCACGGGAGCAGTTCGAAAACACGGCGGTGGTGACACGACGGAGCAGCAGCAGCCGCGCAGGAAAAGAGGCATGAGCTATGGCACACGTGGTGCGAGAAGGAAGCCCAATACGGCGGAAGATCCCACCATCATACCGAGTACGCAGCCGATTGGCTTCTTGAGCAGACTGCCTTGGAAGATGGGCGGCACACTGCGATATAAGCCCAGTGCGGCGGATCTTCAGGACCATCCAGGAAAGCATGATGAAGAGGAAGCTGCACCGCTGCTGGGCGGTAGTGGCGACCACGACAACGACGGCGACGAGTCGGACTATGGACATGTGCGTACTGTGCCGCGACAACGGAGTGGAACGACTGGCTCGGGAGGCACCTCGGACTCGTACCGATCAAGAGGGGATTTGTTTCCCAGCGACGGCGAGGGTGAGGAGGATGCCATTCCGCTTGATGATGATGTGACATACGATATGATCAGGAGGGATGACCGGAGCAGCGGTAGGACGATCAGCAGCGATGGCAAACGACCAGCAGCCCGCTTCGCACCATCAAGAACCGTTTCTCGGTCGACATTTGCATCAACGACGACATCGGCAGACTCGCCAGTGGCTGAGCGCATGACTTATTCGCAGCCGGTGACTCCAGAGATGGCCCAGACGCCAACCACGGACCATCTTCACGCTGAGGCGGGGCAGATCCAACGCCAAGCACAATACGACGAACAGCAGGCCAGGAGAAGCGTACCGGAGCAGTATCCTTCTGAACAGCCGGAACGCGATGGCAATTCCGATTCCGATGCTCTCCTACTAGCGGATGACGAACTGGAAGCAAAGCCAGACACGGAGGTCCGAGCAGATGAAAAAGACTCACTACCGCCAATGGTGTCCCAACACGAAGAGCAGAGGCAGCCGCTGTCATTGCCGCTGTACTCACCTGAACCACATCAAAGTGTTCAGGAACAAAGTCTACAAAACCCTACGGGGCGCGAAGACGCAGGACTATCGCAAGAGCCACGCCAAGGCAGCCAGAACAGCCAGAACATCGGACTCGAAAGAAAACCGTCTCAGTCTAGTACCGACCCGTCCTTCCACGCAGCGCGTCTTCCTCGATTCGGATGAAGCATTACGGTGCGGTATCGACTTCAGGCAGATGGTAGTCCATCTCACCCTTTGACTTGTCTTTCGTTGAGTTGTGGGACCGTGGACGGCTAGCACTTATCTCAATCTGTGTGGAGAGCGGGCGAGTATGTGTAGAATAAGCCGATCATAGATGCAGTTGCTGGCGAGCGCAGCAAAGCAAGAAGCAGATGCTTGTTTCTTCAGGTATACCGCTGCGCTGCAAAGGATCACGCTCGCCATGAGGCAATGAAACTAGAAGCAATTCGGCAAGAACGCGCAATGAAGGGTGGCATTCGATCAGTGTGTGACGACGATGAACCAACCAATGACGCTGTGCTGAATCCTTTGATAGTCCCCGCGAGGAAGAAATTCAAATCCATCCAGACAATTGATTGCTGGGCTGGAGACGCGACAGTACTGCAACTTCCCAGCCCTGCAAGGTGTTGACAGACGACAGTAGGAGCAGCGATTGGGCTATCTTTTGGGTTCTACGATTGAAGCTGTCCGTGAAACGTTGCCTCGGCTGGGATCGGCTTCCCCGCATTAAGGCGGCGACGGGGTTTCCCTGCGTGTCCGGCACGCTTCCGGCCCACTGCCGCCGCCGCCTTGCCAGGGCGCGCTGGGTCTGGTGGCGGAACGAAGTTTTCGAAAACCTGGTTTTGATGCAGAACCCTGCCTCTGTGCATTGCCGTGGCTCTGTCGCACCAAACTCGGGGCCTAGAATAGGTACATCTGAACTATCTGACCAAAGATCATCTCAAGTCGCTGGCCACATACAAACATCTTCATCATGGCGCCTTCCGGTCCCATCACGACGCCTCTCACCACCCTTTTGAACATCCAGCATCCCATCATGCTAGCTGGCATGGCGCACACCGCTGGAGGGGCGCTGGCCGCTGCAGTATCCAACGCGGGCGGTCTCGGCGTCATTGGCGGCTTCCAATACACGCCCGAGCAGCTACGAGATATCATCCAGGAAATGAAGGCGAAATTCAAGCATCCAGACCTCCCGTTTGGAGTCGACCTGGCCCTCCCGCAAGTGGGCGGCAACGCGCGCAAGACCAACCACGACTACACCCACGGCAAGCTACATGAGCTTGTGGAGCTCATCATCGAGAGCGGCGCCTGCCTGTTTGTTTCGGCTGTGGGAGTCCCAGACAAGGAGGTGATTGACAAATTCCACAAGCACAACATCTTGGTCATGAACATGGTCGGTCACCCCAAGCATGCGGTCAAGGCGCTGGATCGCGGCGTGGACATGATTTGCGGGCAAGGCTCCGAGGGGGGCGGCCATACGGGCGATGTTGCAAACTCTGTCCTGATGCCTTCCCTCGTGGACGTGGCGCGCCGCTATAAGCCCCCTATGCTGAAGGGCCAGACTGCCTTGGTTATTGCGGCTGGTGGGATTCACAATGGCCGAGGGCTGGCGAGTTCTCTTATGCAGGGCGCTGTGGGCGTGTGGGTGGGCACTAGGTTCGTGGCCTCTACGGAAGCTGCCAGCGCGGAGGAGCATAAACACGCGGTTGTGTCCTGCGGGTTCTCCGATACGGACCGCACGGTTGTGCTCACGGGCCGGCCCTTGCGGGCGAAGTTGAATTCGTATCTGCGGGGGTGGCAGGCCAGAGGGGATGCGGCACAGCAGCTATGCGACCGGGGTGTTATTCCTATTGAGCATGATTTTGAGAATAATCCCGATGATGTTGAGTTTCCGCACATCATGGGGCAGGTGGCTGGGGCTATCACCAAGATTCAGCCGGCTAGGGAGATTGTGGATGAGATGGTGGCGGAGGCTGTTGATCAGCTGAACCTTGCGAGTGTGTATCTTGATTCTAAGAGCAAGCTGTAGTCTGTGAGGAAGGGAAAGGGGAATATAGGATCATCATTGATAGGGCCAGGGGGCTGGGCCATGGATGGTCGCACGGGTTGCGATAACATTAGGCGGACAGAGGCCAATTTGGTAAGCTTTCATGTTTTGTGCAGCGTTCTTTGCTAGCTTTGTTTGTTGCGAATCAAGGTTGAATTTCAGGCAGCACGTGAACAGGTTCTAGCCTGCTTGTACTACTCATGACATGTTCTTTGGACATTTGCCAAGAAGTCTGGACTCTGAACAAACATGTATATACTATGATGACCAGCTACCCTGCGGGCAAAATGGGGCATTTAGTTGACCAAGTGAAGAAGTAAAAGGAGGAGGAGAAACCCTAAGCAAAATGGCTCCCCCACGACTGGATCCTTCCGTTGAATTTCCAAGTATAGAAGCAAGCTCAACAACGCTATGAATTAGGAATAACAAGCGTTGAGATGTGTATCCGCGAGGATAGCGTATACGCTATGAGTGTAAGAGGATATAAATATATACTGTATTCATGGAAGCTACCGAATAATGAAAGGAGAGAAGAAAATGGGGAGAGGTGTGGTCTCAGGTACCATAGAAGGTTGACCGTTACCTCGACCCTCAACGCCCGTTGAGGGTGGCGTTTCCAACATAAAGAAAAAGGTGTAGCCAATCGGCATTCAGCAAGCCTCACGAGTCACAGCCGACATCAATTTGTTGTAGGTAGCACAGAACGCCTACGAAGGATGTATCTTTTTGGTGGTTCGGACGCTCACGAGTCACTTCAGATCACGATATACAACCCATTCATGTTGCAGCTTAATGAAAAGTACATGGTGTAACGGCATTTGGCCCATGATACACCGCAATTGTAGTGACTGAGATGGCGGTTTCGTACCAACTCTGTCATTCCTTCAAAGGCTTTGCGGTTGGATTTTCAGTGGCTTGCACTGAGAAATCAATCGCCATTCCCAGCCTGAAGAGTCGTAAGCTCAACACGCGATGGAACGCGATGAAGCGTTGCAGTCTGGGTGTTACCCAGTGAGATTCAATTCTGTTTGCTTCTCAAGTCATTCCAACTTTTGGCTTTCAACTTCCAAGTCGCGAGATGGACCAATGGTGAGAAAGAAGTGAAGAGCCGCAGAAGTGAGAAGCGACAGCGCAGAGCCCTATGTGTGGTTATAAATTCCGCTATTCTCCCAGTCCTTTCACCCTTTTTCTAGACCGACATCATTACTTATTTTGAAAGATATATCTACCAGTAGATTTTGATGTCTTCTCACAAAATCCCACTCCAGTACTTTGTATCCTGTTTCTTCTCCAACACAGGTACCTACCTAGGTACCTACTGCCGTTGACGTAAACACTGACTTGACGGGACCTGCGAGGTAGTGGCACTGTGGGAGGCTAAGCCACACACGCCACACCTAAGGTTCTCCTCTCCGAATTTTTTCTTATCCGCGAACTTTTTCTTCTTATCGCGGAATCCCACTTATCGCTGCTTTTTTGATCATCGTCAACTTGCCTCACTGTAATCACGGCACAGAACCCCAGGACGACCGAATCAAGAACTGAAGAAGCGACGATCTGAGTCCAGGAACCAGCTTAAGGCCTATCACCACGGCTGTCACCATGGGCGACGGAGTCACCAAGAAGAGAAAGCGCACCGTCGCCGAACCTCCCGTCGATGCTACCGCGTTGTCCAAAAAGGCCAAGAAAGCGAAGAAGCCGGCCCCCAAAATTCAGGCTAAAGATGACAGCGACGATGAAGATGATGACGATGACGATGTAGAAGACGAAGAAGAGGAGGAGGAGGACGACGACGACGAAGACTCTGAGGAGGACGCGGACAAAGACGAGGAAGAGTCTGACGCCGAGTCGGCCGAGGACGAAGAAAACGACGATGCCGCCGACGACACTATTGGCAAACTGCCCACAGACGAAGCTCCTGTACTGTCGTTAAGCAGTGATTCCGAGTTGTTCGAACAACTGAAGCTCTCTGAAAAAACGATGAAGGCAATTGGTGAAATGGGGTTCACCAAGATGACGGCCATTCAGAAAGTCGTACGTTATGCCCAATCTCATGGCAAGATGGAGCACAGAAGGGAACGACCCCACATACTCTTGTCTGCGCAATACTAACTCTTCCCTCACCAGGCCATTCCTCCCCTCTTAGCAGGAAAGGACGTTCTCGGTGCAGCCAAGACCGGCTCCGGCAAGACACTCGCGTTTCTCATACCCGCCATCGAGATCCTCAGTGCATTGCGCTTCAAACCACGAAACGGCACTGGCGTCATTGTTGTGTCGCCGACGCGCGAATTGGCGCTGCAAATCTTTGGCGTGGCGCGCGAACTTATGAAGCACCATTCCCAGACGTACGGCATTGTCATTGGAGGTGCGAATCGGAAAGCAGAGGTCGAGAAGCTGTCCAAGGGTGTCAATCTACTGATTGCCACTCCCGGGCGACTTTTGGATCATTTATTGAATACACCATTCGTGTTCAAGAATCTCAAGTCCTTGGTGATTGACGAAGCGGATCGAATTTTGGAAGTTGGTTTCGAGGACGAGATTCGACAGATTGTCAAGGTCTTGTCCAACGATGATCGCCAGACGATGTTGTTTTCTGCCACGCAGACTACCAAAGTCGGTACGTAGCTTGCTGAGGGACTCTGGATTGCTCCGTACTAGCCGTCGAGCTATCGAGGCCGTTTGCTAACAAGGAATTACTACAGAGGATCTTGCACGAATTTCTTTGCGACCCGGCCCACTGTACATCAATGTCGACGAGGAGAAACAGTTCAGTACTGTGGACGGATTGGAGCAAGGCTACGTTCTCTGTGACGCCGACAAGCGATTCATCCTGCTCTTTTCCTTTTTGCGACGCATGCAGGCCAAGAAGAAGAAGGTCATTGTTTTCTTCAGCAGCTGCGCCTCGGTCAAGTACTACGCGGAGCTTCTCAACTACATTGACTGCCCCGTGTTGGATCTCCACGGCAAGCAGAAGCAGCAGAAGCGGACCAACACCTTTTTTGAGTTTAGCAACGCGAAACATGGCATTTTGATCTGCACGGATGTTGCTGCCCGTGGTCTTGATGTGAGTCATGAATACACCTGAAGGGGATGTGTGGATGAGACCTTGGGGTCTTTCGGAGACAACAGCTGACAAAAAGCCCTACTTAGATTCCCGCTGTCGACTTCATCGTTCAGTTCGATCCTCCTGACAACACGCGCGATTACATCCACCGAGTGGGCCGAACTGCTCGTGGTGCCGACACCAAGGGCCGAAGTCTGTTGTTTCTTCAGCCCAATGAAGTTGGCTTCCTGTCTCATCTGCAGACAGCCCGCGTGCCTGTCGTTGAGTTTGAGTTCCCCGCCAAGAAGATTGCCAACGTGCAATCCCAGCTGGAGAAGCTCATCGGCAAAAACTACTATCTCCAACAGAGCGCCAAGGAGGCCTTCAAGTCCTACCTGCACGCTTATGCTTCGCACAGTCTACGGTCTGTCTACGATGTGCACAAACTGGATCTGGCCCGCGTAGCCAAGAGCTTTGGTTTTACTACTCCGCCGCGTGTGGACATCAACCTCGGGCAATCGATGAGCAGGGATAGAGTCCAAGGCAGGAGAACATATGGTAGTCAGCCTCGACAACCCAACAGGGGCGGCCGCAGGTAAAGCCTTGCCACTTTTAGGCAAGCTTCGTTCGAACGAGGAAAGCAGGAGATGGGGGAAAGGAAGAAGAAGAAGAAAAGCGCAGCTATGTTGTGCCATGGATGGGCGTTTGGCGTGTTGCATTGTATTCTTTTGGGTTACTGTGTGTGTTATAAGATATGGTCTCAAGTCTTGCGTATCTGTCAATATAGAAAATATTTGCATTCTAGGTGCATAAGAGCAGCCGGCAATAATAATCAATGACGGAGCGTGCTTGTCGAAAAGATCAGGTGATTGTAGAATGTTCTATTACGCGGCCTTCGTGTCCTTCGTGAGACATTGACCTTGATAGAAGCAGGTAAGCAGGTGAGTGAGCCAGTAAGACGAGGCAGAAGCTGAAGGGCGGAGTCGGCAGCTGCGACAGGAAAGTGAATGCAAGAACTACTACTACATACTCCGTACAGGAATGCAAAAAAAACAAAACAAAAAAAACAATCACAATACATATTGTACTGCGGCACACGTCACCATCGGGGCTTCCTCCATCGATTGTCCAAAGGGCTAGCCATCAACCGGTTGAGCGAAGCAGGAATGCCCTTCGAAGCTCACGAACAAGCCGTCCAGGCTCATGAACAAGCCATTCAGGGTATTTCTCGCCAGGTAAAGAACTTCTATGAACACCAGAAGCCATTTCGCATCTACCACGGCTCGACCAACAGCACGCGCACCTCTCATCGCCGCGCCGACAACACCATCGACACCAGCCATCTCAGCCATGTGCTCTCCGTCGATCCAAACAAGCGAACCGCGCTTGTGGAGCCAAACGTCCCCATGGACCAACTCGTCAAGGCAACACTGAAGCATAACCTCATACCGCCCGTGGTGATGGAATTCCCGGGCATCACCGTCGGGGGAGGCTTCTCGGGCACATCTGGAGAGAGCAGTTCATTCCGGTACGGCACCTTCGACGCAACCATGGAGACTATCGAGATTGTCCTCCCCGACGGCACCATCACGAGGGCATCCAAGACGGAGAAGCCAGACCTATTCTGGGGCGCTGCCTCGGCGTTTGGAACCCTCGGCGTGGTAACGCTACTGGAGATACAGCTGAGGCCGGCCACGAAATTCGTCGAGCTGCACTATCGGCTTTCGCGGACGGCCGCCGAGACGGAGTGCAAGATGCGCAAGGCGTGTGAGGATGCAGAGAATGATTTCGTGGATGGGATTGTCTTTGATGAGCATACTGCGCTGGTGTGCTGTGGGCGTCTGACGGATGTGATGCCCCCCGGCGCTGACAAGATGAGGACGTTTTCCAAACGCAAGGACCCCTGGTTTTATATCCGCGCGCGGGAGGTTGGGAAGAACTTGGTGGGCAAGAAGACGAAGATGCTCAAGAAGATGCAGGTGGATGGGGTTCAGAGCCTCGACGACATTGATGCTGCTGCTGCTGCTGCTGCTGCTGCTGCTGAGAGCCTCGAGACGGTGGACTATATCCCGCTGGTGGAATACCTGTTCCGATACGACCGTGGCGGCTTCTGGGTCGGTAAATACTCGTTTCGGTACTTCCTCGTGCCCTTTACTCGCATCACTAGATGTTTACTCGACCGGTTCATGCACACGCGCGTCATGTATCGCGCGGTGCACAAGTCCGGCTTGGCGGACTACTACATGATTCAAGACGTGGGTGTGCCCATCGACCGCGCTACCGAGTTTCAGACTTGGCTGCATGACACCTTTGGCATCTATCCCCTCTGGCTCTGCCCGTTGCGCATCCGGCGCGATGAGCCCAACTCTGCACATGGGCTACATGCGCGCTTCGCTGATCCTGATACCCCCGACCTTATGAACTTTGGCGTCTGGGGGCCTCTTATTGGGCGATCTAGGCGCCAGGTCATTGAGATGAATCGCGCGCTGGAGATGAAAGTCCAGGAGTTGAACGGAAAGAAGTGGCTGTACGCGCATGCGTACTACACGGAGGAGGAGTTTTGGCGTAGCTACGACAGGGAGTCGTATGATGCCCTGAGGGCGAAATACAAGGCTGGGTATCTACCGAGTGTGTATGACAAGGTCAAGGTTGATGTGGAGGAGGATGAGGAGCGGAGGACCCGGAGTTTGGGGACGAGACTGAGGGCTGCGCTGGGGGATATGTGGCCTTTGAGGGGGTTGAGGGGGTTTTATGGTGCGGTGAGGGGGGGAGATTATTTGCTGGAGAGGCGGAAGGAGAGGAAGGATAGAGCATGATATTGTCTTGATAGTTTTCTCTTCTGGAGTGTCTTGAGTCTTGTCGTTGTTGTTGTTGCTGCTGCTGCTGCTGCTGCTGCTGTTGTTGTTCCATTAATATCCCCCCAATTCACAGCGATAGGCCTACTTACACAGTCAGAAACGCCGTGACTACAAGTTACCCAACGCTATCTCTTATAACACAGAAGTCGCTTACCGATATTCTCGGGCCTAGAGTTTTCTATCAACTACGTGATTCCGCCGCTTGACCAGCATGGCCTCGAAATCGTCCGTCAGATCAATCTTCCAGCGTGGCCAGCATGACTAGGGCTGCTACTACTCTTTAGTATCGGAAGTAGTCGGGACTTTGCACTGGCTCATCATGGAGTTTATACGGAAGAGCGTTGATATGCAGGTCTCTAAGCAGGAAGCCTCGGATAGTGGAAGCCAAGTGAGAATGCGAGGCGTGTACATGGTTCTGTCGTTATGCGAGGAGCTTCGCCGACACCAGGACACCGGACTAGACGGACGGTTTGTATACACTGGATAAAATGACGTAGAAGCAGGTGGTCTTGCCAAATCATGTGTAGTATGAATACCCAGTGGTTCGAACACGAAATCAACCACGAGTTCTATCATCTATGACCAACCCTTCAACGCTGTATGCTAGATGAGCCGTTACATAAATCCTGTGGTCCCAAAGCAAACATGAGCAAAACATCTTTTTTCAATAAACACCAAATCCATCACAAATTCTCGGACCAGTCCTTGAATGCCTCAGTTAGATTTCTCGCCATGCACCCTCCTTGCTACTCTACAACCCATCCCCTGCCCGCAACCTTCTTCTGCTTTACCTTCTTCGCCGGCAACGGCCAGCCCTGCCCCCCCGTGTTCTCCGCGCGCAAATACGGCACAACCCAGCATTCTCTCGTCAAGGATCCATCAGCCGCAGCCGCGGCTGCCTTGGTCTCTTTAATGGGCTTGCCGTAAGTAAGAAGCGGCGTGTCCTTGGCTAGACCTGAGAGCTGGCCGCCAGTGACGTCCGTGAGGGAATGCATACGCGTCTTGCCTTTCTTCTCTGGATCTGCGCCAGAGGGGGTTGTTCGCTGAAGGTACGAATACACAATGTACTCGGGGCATTCTTGGATACTTAGATGGGCCATCGGGGACGTCGGGTGGATGTACACGAGGCTGTCGTGGTCAGGCCCCTGTGTTTCGTGCAGGGGAATCAGCGGCATGTACGGCACGTCAATGGCTCGCTTTGGCTTGCGGTATTGTTCTGGGCGGGTAGGGCAGAGGTCTGCGCGGATGGCCACCTGGTCGACGAAGCCGGCGGCGACCATTTGCTTCAGGGCGCTGACTTGCTTGGGCGTGGGTGGCTCCAGCTTGTCCTGGTACTTGAGGTTTGCGAACGAGGCAATGTTGGTTCGAAGGAGCTCTGTGATCTGCCTCCTCAGTTGCTGCACCTCTCGGAGAACTTTGAATCGGACAAAGTGTCGCTCGCACCAGTCTTCGGTGGGCTCGTGTGCGAATTCACCCACTACTTGTAGTAGCTTGATCGCGTCGGATCTGTCGTCCAAGTAGCAGAAGTTTTTGTGCACTTCGTTGAACAGCCGGCGGACGTTGGCTTGCCGAGTTTCAGCCACGACGTCTGCGTTGGTCCGGATCTCGACGTCTTCTCGCACGGTCAACTGCGGGATTGCCTGCGTTTCTGGCAGGAATACTTCGGCAGCGGAGAGGCCAGCCACTAATGCAATGGTATAGGGCAGGCAATCATGCAAGTGGCCGACGAGCAGGATTCTGGCGAAACGAGGCGAGAGCGGAAAGACTGACATGGTCTTGCCAATCTGCGTCACTTGGCCCGAGGGAGATAGTGCTGATAGGTAGGTGAGCAGCTTTTCGGCCTTGGCCAGGCTCTGCCGCTCTGGTGGAGTGGGAAAGGGGAAGTTGACCACGTTTTGAAGGTTCATGGCTTTCAGTTGGAGCACGATACTATCGATCGGCATGCGCAGTAGCTCAGGGTCGGCAAACGGCTGGAAGTCTCTCTCGTACACTGCGGACGAATACAATCGGTAGCAGTGGCCGGGTCCAGTTCGGCCGGCACGACCAGCACGCTGGCTTGCGCTGGCCTTGCTGATCCAACCAATTTCGTAGCTTTGGACGCCGCTCTGGCGATCGTATTGTCGTTCCTTGGATCGTCCACAGTCGAAAACGAACTTGGTCCCTGGGATCGTCAAACTTGTTTCAGCAACATTGGTTGCCAAGATGACTTGTCGAGTGCCTTCAGAGACTGGCTCGAAGACTCTGAGCTGCTCCCGAGTGGGAAGAAGAGAATACAACGGAAGGATCTGCATCTTCAAAGGCCCAGCCTCCTGGTTCTCTTCAATCTGGAACTCGTCTGCGTCTTCCTCGCCGTCTGACTGCACACCATCAATGTCATCACCGTAGTCATCCTCCACATCTCCGAACTCGACGTCCTCGACCTCCATCGGGGCCTCGTTCGCTGAGATCTTGACCTTGGGACCATCAGCTGGCGTCTTGCCACCAAAAGCAGTCTTGAGCTGTTTGCTCAGCTGCAAAATCTCGTTGCGGCCAGTGAGAAACACCAAGAAACCCCCAGGAGGCAGTTGCCGATGACCGCGACTGATCTTCTTGAAGGCCTCTTCGACGTAGTCGTGTTGTGTCTTTCGAGCAAAATGGATGGTAACAGGATGCTGCCGACCCTCGACTTCGAGCACAGGCGGAGGTGTGGGAAACAGTGTTGAGTTCATTGTCAAATCCTCTATCCGGAGAGTGGCCGACATGATGACGAGCTTCAAAGGTTTCACTGTCGGGTCTTCTTCCGCCAATTCGGCTCGCAGCTTAATCACTCTGCTCAACATGCCGATCAGAATATCAGTATTAACGCTTCTCTCATGCGCCTCATCAATGATGATGGCCGAGTATCTTCTCAACGTGATATCCTGTGCAATCTCCCTCAGCAACACACCGTCGGTCAGGAACTTGATGGCAGTCTTGCCCGATACTGTGCCTTCGAAACGGATTTGGTACGCAACGGCCTCAGAGTGGTCGCCAAGTTCGTCCGCCACACGTCTTGACATGGAAACAGCGGCGACTCTTCGAGGCTGCGTGACGGCGATCATGCCTGGCGTTGGAGAGGCCGGCGATCCATAGCCTGCTTCGTAGAGAAATTGCGGGACCTGAGTCGTCTTTCCTGAGCCTGTTGCACCACATATGACGACTATGTCATTGTTGTGAATCGCCTCCATGATTCTCTGCTCCTCAGACACCACCGGCAGCTTCAGTCGAGCTTCTTGTATCTCGGGAGATCTTGTCACATTGACGCTGTATGCTTTCCTTGCGTCATTCTCAGTCGGCTGCAACTCCATTGGCAGAGGCTCTTGTTCGGGGACTCGTGGCACAAAGTTGTCGGGCCTGGGAACCTCCAACGGGCCAGTGTGTTCTGAAGGCTGATAGCCCAGCGCTTCGTTTCGTTGTTGAAGTGCCCATGACTTGAATGCGGAGGATCGTGTTGCTGATTTTTCGCCGTCATGTTCACTGTCATCTGAATCTTCCAAGCTCGAGTCATCGTCTTCATCATCATCGCTGATGTTCTGTCCACTTTCCGAGCCGGACCCATCATTATCAGTGTCGTCGTCATCATCGTCCTCCTCTTGATCTTCTTCGGAGTCTTTGTCGTTCTGACTTTCGATGTCGCTGGTTCCCTCATCGTCACTGCTGAACCCACCCCATTCCTCGTACTCAAATCCTTTCCTTTTTTGGGTATTGGCAACGACTTCTAGCGTAGAGATTTTGGTCTTGAGACCGCCCCTCTTTTGCTTCTTCCTAATCACAGGCTGGCCCCCGTCATCTTGGTCCATAGGTCGTTTTAGCCCTGATCCGACGACCGCCGTACTGGAGACCGGCCCGGCCGCCGGTTGGGATTCTGCAAGTTTCTGGGCATCCGTTGTTGCTGGCACATGGTGCACATCATGTTCGCGACTTTCTCTCGACTCGCCACTCGTCTCGGTCCGCTCCTCGAGGAGCACGTCTTCGTCGCCTTCGAGGCCCGCTCTTTGCTCCCGCAAGGCCCGTGATAGAGCTTGCCTCTTTGTCTCTTTGCCTTGGCCGAGTGATCTGCTACTTGCGAAAAGTGAAGTGTCGATGCGACGCTCGGCAAGCTTGGCCAGGAGCTCTTTATTCTCATCTTTGCGCAACTTGATGTCGATGTATTTCTCGAGTCGCTTCGCCTTCTTGCCGCTTATTTTCGTGCCGTCTTGCTGCAAGTCTCTCTTCAATTGATCCTTTTTCTTCTGGCGCTCGATCTGCGCAACAGGCACAATTTCCTGGTTGGTGTCTTGGATCTCATGCTGGGCGCTTTCGTCGGCTTTTTGTCGAGCAAGCACCTTGTGCTTCCTCTGCCGAGGGACGAATTTAGGCATCTTTTTGGTGTATTATTTTATTATTTCTGAAAGGTTTCACTTTTCCATTGTGGAAGATTGGTCGAGGCACCGGTGCTTCGAATCAACCAAATGCTCTGCTTGTGATTTCAGCTGCGTCGCTATCTTGGACTTTTTTTTTGGTTAGCCCAAATGAGAACATTTTGCGCCGCCACAGACCGCCAAAAGCTCGAGCTGATTTGAGACTAGCGCGGGGCCCAGGGGTCACCAACGGTGGGCGTTAGTGGGCCTTGGCATCTTTCGAGTTTCAACTTCAAGTTCAGAAGCTTGACTTTACTTCACACAATACTCTCCGATAAGATCAGTCAGCTAAGCTAGGCAAGACAACAGCTTACACACTCTTTCCCAAAACAAAAAAAAACTTTGTGCAACGAGCAATGAACGAAGTCAGGGAGGATGAATTCCCAGCACCAAGCCGGCAAGCCAGCGGCATAGTCAACGGCATCGAGACGCAGGTCACATCCTTGGGCTTCTCCGATAAGATTGTCATCACTATCAGCCAAGAGGGGCGCTTAGCACAATGGGTACTTGTGACATATGTCAAAGCTAGTAACTTGTAGAAGCTGACGAACAAACAAGATCCAAGTGCCATTAATATCTCCCCCAGACGGTCTAGTGGAATTGCCGCTGCCGAGTACGGGCCAAGGAGTTCTTCCACTCACCCATCTAACTGCCACGACCCTTCTGGGCAGCGGTGGCGACGATCGAGAGACTCTAGGACACCTCTATGCCGGGCAGATTGCGAGTCACATATCTCTCATTGCGCCAGACGACAGAAGGACCCTTATTCTCGGTCTGGGTCTTTCCAACTCCAAGGCAGAGCGCACGGATTTTTTTGATCTGGTTGATCTGGTCAAAAAGGTCGTCTGATGTTTTATTAAGCCTTGTCTATGCAGAAAGTCGCCAGGGATGGAATCTAAAGGCGCGCAAGAAACGCGTTCATGAATCATCACGATAGACTGAAGACAAAATGCTGGGACGTAGTGCCCGGAGGATTTACCGGTCCCTTTCCGAATGCTTCTGACGGCGTTTTATGAGATTATCAGAGGAGCCTGAGAAAATATTACCATTCATGCGGATGGTCTTGTAGGAAAATACCGTCCGACAAGGCTCCCGGTAAAGCTTATTCGTCGACGCGTGAATGTCTTGTAACACTAATCGACTTGTTGGGTCGCGTTCGGCCAGTACACGCCAAGCCATTAACTCCCGACCTGGTTTGGAAAAGCACTTTTCCATCCTTCATCGAAGCGCATGCAATTTCCAGGAAACACAATATCGACTTGACTGTTAGATAAGACGGCATTAGAGAGTATTGTGTGATTGCGAAAGGGTCAAGAAAACATCTCTTAAGCATGCTTCTCTCGGAAAACTCCCATAATTTACACTTCGTACGGCTAAACCTCAATTCGGAGTGCCCCTCTTTCCTCCCAAAAATCGCACATCTTACTTTCGTCGCCGCACACACAAAAACCCTAAGCTTGTGCTGACGCAAGCGGAGACTCGTGGCTTCAGGATGATCCATGCCTTTCGAGCTTGGATGGGCCTCACGGAAACCGTCCTTGATGATTTACCAAGTCAAGGACTGAGACAAGGCTGTCTGTTCCCGCAAAGAGACACGTGGCAACCCGAATGATAAAGAGAATTTCGATTCGGAACAGCCGTCCAAGTGAACCAAAGTTGATGTCAAGTTTCAATCCATTGGTTCCGCCTCTACAAAGAATGACAGGAAAGAACAGGCAAGACATCATGACGGCGCCCAACACGGGACGGCTAGCTCAGTGACTTCGAGTGTCAAAAGACAAATCAAGACGTGGCGAATCCGCTCATGGACACTAATATGGACGAAGAGGTCACGAATTTTGGCATCGACAATGATGAGGACCACAGTGGTCTTGCGACACTCGAAGTTAGCTAGCCGTTCCGTGTTGGGCTTTCAATACAAAGTGAATCTTGGATCCGCAAGGGCAATTGATTGACCCTCTTTTTATCGCTGGAAGTCCCTTGATCGGATTGGGAGTCCACGTGTACGTCCACGCGTAGCCCGAAGCAGCGTGGACTCTCTTACCAACTGTCGCCGTGCGTCGTATGGCCTGTCGGTATCGACAGTAATCGTCAGCGAGTTTGAGGAGCGAATTATCGTTGGGTAAGTAAATAGTCCTTTGCCGCCGTTTCTCTGGTGGTGTGGCTCGGGCCCAATCAGGGATGAAGCGGATACTAATGGCATCAACGTAGTTCTCAACTCCTTCAATGCCCTTCACCTCGCCAACGTCCACCCCTTCACCGCATGACTCTCATCCGGAGCCTTTCCTGTTTCTGGGCTCACACTAGTCTACACTGCGGCCAGTCTTCTCACCAGATGCATCTAGGAAAGGACCTAGGGTAGGACCGTTACACGTAGATGCAGATGTGCCGTATGTCCAAGGCATCACAACGCTTAGTGAAAGGCCCTTGGACCTCGCCCGTCGTCCTGCTCCTCAATTGAATTCAAGTTCTGCCTTATAACAGTGCTTATGGACAAGTTCTCACGAAAACCCCATACTTAGTACTTACTATAAACTCTATCATTATGGTCAGATTTCTTCCCATCTTCATTTGCAACATTGGGTGCCACTGGCCCTGTGGCCCAGGCCGATGCCTGCGTTTCTGGTTTACATACATACAATCTAAGTTGGGTCCAACTTCCTTCTTTTGTCTCAAATTCCATTGTCTACAGCGATCGCCGAAATGGAGAATTCTTCCACCCTGTGAGCCAGACGACACTCTACAAACGGTCTGAGAGAGTCAGTTGGTCTGGCACAAGGTAAATTGATCCGGAAAAAGCCTCGGCCCTCGACAAATGCAAACGTCTATTTCCTTTCTCCAGTCATGAATATGATGAGCGCGGAAGAATGTTTCAAGCTTTTCTGCGCCGAAACCAAAGTAAACATGGCTGACGAAGACCCAAGAAAGAAGACCGCGCTTGACCGTTACTATGACGATTTGAAGCAGAAATGACAAATCATTAGGGTCAAACAAAGCAGACTGCACGCCGTCCGACGTTGGATCGCTACCAACGTCGAGGCTTCGCTGGTGCAGGCAATGTTGATGATCGGGGTTTCCATTTTCTCGAGGGGCTCCCTATTGTAGCTGTCGACCTGCGCGTTGGTGGGATACATACATAGATCAAACTCAAACGACGGCAATCGAGTCCTGCAGCCTGCTAGACTTGTGCGGACTCTCGTTCAGCTCTTCAAGGGTCACACGTAAAGTAACGCTTGGGCCAGGAACGGTGAACCGGGACTGTCAGTGGCCACAGCTCACGTACTGTAACACTACCTATGAAAGAAAAAAAATCGGGGGTCAGGCAACATCGAATAAAGAGACTAAGTGGCGTCGACGGTCGTTACTGCGGCGAGCCCCAGAACTTAGTGACAAAGCGAAAAAAAACAAAGAAGAAAAAAACGGAGGGCCAGCTCATGAAACAGAAAAGCGAGAGTCAGATCGCATGCAACAAAGACAAGGAGGGCTAGAATTAGACAACAAAGCAGTCAAGCGGTAACAAATAAGAGTTGAGTCAGAGGGAAGACATCTCTAGACTCCGAGACTGAAATGCGGACAAGAGTCAAGACATCGGCTCTGCTGAAGGACAACTTACAAGTGCATTGGTATATAAGAGTGAAGGCTTCCAAATGACTCAGAAGAGGAAGTTAGGAACCAGAAACCCCCAGAAACCCTTAGGGAGCTAAAGTCTACTACACGTGTGACGTCATCCTTTTGAATTGGAATTCGACATCAGATCAGTACCTTCCGAGTCCCATACTGAGGCCATTATTATACCAACCAGTTCAAGCCTTTTATTCTCATCGCCTATCTATAATCACCATTACACACAAAGTCACCAACAACTCTCTTCACCATGGTACAAACTATATCCCTACTGGCCGCCGTGATTATGGCGATTGCCCACGTGGCCCGGGCCGAGCTCACCCCAGGCTTCCACTATTGCCGCCAAGAAATTGCTGCCATGGGTAAGAAGAAAGAGCCCTTGCCCTCAGCTCGCAAGCAGCATTGCCGAAAATTGTTACTAACACGCTTGCTTTCCAAAGGATACACCGATTACGAAATATGGCAGATTGTCTATAGAGCCAACTTGGAACCGCTCGCAACCGCTAATTTGCTATTTACATACAATGCCGATAAAAGCATCAGTGTTAATCAGACTTGCTCGCGAGGCTGTTACGGGGGGATCCCTGGCGGCGCTGTCTGCATCCCAGATTGGGTGCCTAAAGGTCAGTATGTGGGCGGCGATATTGCAGACATGCTAGCTCAAGGGCGATTGCATTCCAAATAGATACACGCAAGCGCCGAAAGCTTGAACCTATACAAGCGGCGACATGACAGTCATAACTGCTGCAATGCGATATGAATAGCAGCACCGGTGACTGAGCATGCAGTAAAGAAGAAAAGCAAGGCTAAGATCGCGGAGGCTTGCGAGACACAGCCAACTCTGAACTGTATGTAGTCGGGCCTCGGCTTGTGTAGTCGGCTTGAAGAAAAGGGTCGCAAGACGACGGACGTCAAATGGATACTGCCATACCGATGACGAACGGACGGATTATGGGAAAATTTCGCTAGCTCCGTGCTGCATGTGCACATTGAATACCGTTGATATGAGTCCCTGTAAGGATTCATGTTAGTAGAATCCTACATGTATGTATAATACAATCTAACGTCGATAAATGATACACATAATTAATTTCGCCGTATAGGATATGGAAAAACTTCAAACTCTCCGCGTATCACTCTGCCAAATTACAGTTCTAAATCGCCAAGTCATTACGGAGTACACAGTCTGATAGATCTAGTAGGAGCCAGCCGACTGCGCCATTATTGCTTTGTACAACATGTTCTCAGGGGTCCCGTCGGCTGCCACCGCGAGCTTTGACATTGACATGGGCACTCAAGAGTCAGGACGCGTGAAAGAAATTCTCCGACTGGTCATTCGACGAACAGAGATGTAATATCGGGAGGTCATGCATATACTCCGCAGAAGACCGAGGGAGGTACATGCCCTACCTAGGTATGTACGGGGTACAATGTTCTGGCCAACGCCGTGATGCGCGTCCGGCATAATTCGAGTTGGCTATTGATGCGTTGTGACTCTTACAGCTGCGATCGGCCACGCGTCGGCCACAAGCAACGCAGTGGGCAAGAGAACAGGGCTAACATATAATGCAGGGCATGTACATTTATACAATCTCCTATCTAGATCTTTGTACAGCATATGCACACTGCAAGTAGGCTGCATATCCCATATATGCTTACATACCATACCGGGAAGCTCGTCACTACTCGTGATGCTGCGGAAATGAAATATTTTTTTCCGTGGACCAAGACCTAATAGTAAGACGAATCATGAAGAACGGGGGAATGGGGAATGCTAGCTGGGCACATGCAATATTGTTTGCACTCTGTTCTCTAGACTTTGTCATCTTGGAACATATCGTGATTGTCTGTGAATTGTGTGGAGGGGAGGTTGCTTTCCCAGATTCTAGCTGAACAAGGGACCAATCTAAGCAGAGATAGTCTAACAGAAAAGAAGACTGGACAAGAGAAAACCAAAAGGAAGGAGGTACACCGTACTGTAGCAGAAAGGGACACATGGAAGAACGCAGAAGGTAAGAAAAGAAAAGAAGAAAAAATGGAGAGAAAAAGTGTTCTATAAAAGAAAGACGAAAAAAAAAAAAAAAAGGGAAGAAAGTAAAGGAAAAAGGCGCCAAAGAGATAAAAAGACGAAGAGAAGAACAAAAGATGCGCAAGCGAATGTAGTTGGTACAACAATTCAACAAATGAAAGCAAATGAAAGCAAATGAAAGCAAATGAAAGCAAATGAAAGCAAATGAAAGCAAATGAAAGCAAATGAAAGCAAATGAAAGCAAATGAAAGACAATGTAAAGAATCTTCACCCCTCAAGCCTCAAAGAGTCAAATCTCAAACCCCCGCCTTAATCGCCAAAAGCACACACTTCTCCACCTCCCCGCCTGTAACCGACCTCACCACATTCCCCCTCTTCAACACCTCCAACCCAGCCTCCATATCCCGCACCAAAAACACCTTCGACCCGCTCCCCCGATCAACATAATCACACACAACCGGGTAAAACACCTCTCCTGAAGGATCCATCGCAACATACAGCTCCATCTCTTTCTTCTGCTCCCGCTCCCGCTCCCGCTTCCTCTTCTGAGCCCCCTCCTCATCCCGCAGCGGTACCAACGCCACCGCTACACCCGTCTTTGGCGCCATATCCACATCGCTGGTGCGCAGGCGGGACACACCCAGCGTGGACATGGTGTCCCCGTAGTACAGCATAGGACGGCGGAGGGCATCCCGGACGACGACGCTGTGCTGGGTGGTGATTTCCCAATCGGAGGAGCAGAAATCGTTGGTGGAGTTGTCGTTGCGGACGGCGTAGATGTTGCCGTTGGTGCAGGAGAGAAGCTTGGTAGATTCGTGGGTGTTGAGGAGATGGGTGAGGGTTGTGGCGGCGGATGATTCGTCGTATAGCTTGGGGGCTATGGTGGAAGGGGTGTAAGTTAGTTGCTGGACCGGGTGGTCACTCTTCGGAGAGGGCTGAACAGCCTGGCCTGGGAGGTTGTTTCCGGCGTTGATGGCTTCGGCGCGTCGGGTAGGGGTCCAGAGTTTTCTGGAAGCAGAAGGATCAGCACTACCTATTTATTTCGCGGTCCCAAACTGTCATGTTTGGGGGGGGGGGGGGAGAGAGTCAAGAGAACGTAGGGGACAGGAAGACGTCAATATAGGTATGCCGGGAGTGTGTCTCGACTTACCCAATACACTTGCCCAGCAAAGGCGCATCCCCCGAATCATACCACGGCACATCTCCAGGCTGAACAGAGCCAGCCCAGAACCTATTCCGCCAGCTAATCTCCGTCATGATGCCCGCACAGCTGTTGTCAAAGCCCCCCGTCATGGTTTTATTCATAGAAGTCACCGGCTTCAGCCCAGCAGACAACCCGCCACTGGCGATTCCCTTGACGGACGGCTCATCCACCACGCCCACAGACGTCTCCCACGAGGAGATCTTCAACCCGCACTTGAGTCCCACGGGAAGACCAAGCTCAGCAGAAACGTGCACCTCCCCAGCTGCCTCAAAGACCGGCTTAATGGTCGGCCTATTCCAGCCCGACATGTCGTGCTTGCTCGGGTCAGTGACATCCATGACAACCCGCGCGCCTTGCCAGTCCATTTCCGCGCCCGCGAGAATACTCCCCGTCGCGCCGGCCGCGAGACCAACATGCGCCCCGAGAGTCACATACGGTCCTATTGACACACAACCGTACGACAAAGCCGGCAGGCCATAACTTAAAAGATTGGTGCTGAAATCCTGTTTCAGAGTCGCTTTGCCGTCGATGCCAAGCTTCATAACTAGCTGCAGACTCGTAGTCAGCTCTACGTGCCCTTCCTGCACACCGTGTCGAGGAGCCCATTTAGCGCGTCCTGCCACTCTAGCATGGCCGATAACTCCACAGCCAACACAGTATACATTCAGATTGTCGGTGATGGCACCCTGGCTGGATTGCAGAGTCTTGAGGAGGATTGCTTCGCCCCAGGGGGACTCCGCTTGGACTAGATCACCGAGGAGAGTCCTGGCAGCTTCGTTGGGGGATGCTGGGTCGGGGAGCTTGAAAGCAAACTCGCCGTTAAAGTTGCCGCCAATGGAAACTGTGTCGGTGACGGCATCGTAGATGGTCTGGATGGCCCTTTTGAAGAAGTGTCCAATACGGGACCAGAAACTGCGCTTTGATGACAGGGATCGGATGGCTGGGGCGCGCATTTTGGAGGATGCTCTGGGGGTGAATCTGGGAGAGGAGGAGGTTGAGTTCATGCCGGGGGCGGTGGCTGACATGATGTCGTTGAGGTACTGCGTCGATTTGGCGCTCAGGGACCCGTAGCCGAGCTTCTTGTCGAGGATGTGATCGAAACTTGCGCCCAAGCAAGCGGTGGGCAGTCCGGTCTCAGGATCTGGTTCAGCCACGCATTCGAGCAATCCAAGGGGCTTATCAGAGGCATCTTTGGTGTTATCGGCCGAGGATCCAGGCTTGGGGGGTGATGCTAGGCCGGAGAAGGCACCAGGAGAGTGTGCCACAGGCCCAGAGCCAGAAGCGGCAGTGTTGGCTTTGCTGGCGTCCCACCACCCCCATTCCGTTTCTCCTGAGGTGGTGATTTCGTCGGGGTGTTTGGAGCTGCCTTGGGCAACGACGGATAGTTCTTGATGATTGAACTGGAGGTCCGAGACGCTAAAGTAGCATCGCTCGCCTCGGCCGTGTCCTTTACAGCCGGGGACATGAGCAATGAGAACTAGGCCGTCTTTGGCGGACCAGGTGTCCAAGGCGTGCTGGAAGGCTTCCTGGGTGCTGAACGATGCTGTGATGCCGTCGTGGGCGTGATAGCGGACAGTGACATGGTCTGTGTGGTCAATGTTGACGGAGGGTACCGTGAAATGGTATGTGAGGAAAGCAAAGTGGCCAGATTTGGAGGGGTCTTTACTATGTCAGTCGAACTCAAGATCTTTCTTGGAATTCGAGAAATACTTGGGATATAGTCGGGTATCTCACCTGATGCACCATAGTACATTTCACTGCCCTTCTCGGGCTGAACCGGCACAACGTTCTTCACCAGTCCTGTATCGAACGACCAGTGGACGTTGGGCAACAAGGTCGCCAACGGCACCGTGTTTACAAACACTGGCGTCGTGTGAGTCTGAAAAGGCTTCGAGGGGTGTAAACTGGCAGTAGCACTCGGGCCGTGGCTGGAAGTGACAACACCGGTTCCCTTGAGCTTAGGCTCAGCAACTGTTCCGTTTCGAAATGAATAGCGCGGCAGTTGAGCGGCCTGAACCTGGGACGCTGCTCCCAGCAGAACAGCCACGGCATACGCTGCAGAGACCATGGCGACTCTTGCAAAGAAAATGATATTCGAATAGAAAAAGAAGAAGAAAAAACAATCAAATCAGAAGAAAAAGTAAACAAAAAGCTGCCGAAGCGCAGTAAAAGATGAAGTTCACGATGATTTCATCTTCAAAAAGCCTCGATATTCGACGGGAACAGCCCCCTTCTTTATTTGCAAACACTAAACTCCAACAAGATAGAGCCTCCATGGCATCGTCGACATAGTTCCCAGGCCCAAGCGAGCCAAGACACTCGATAGGCGATATCCGCATCTTTGCTGCTCAGTATTCCCTCAGGATCGTTGTTTTCGCAGGGTAAAAGGGGTAAATCGGAGAAAGTGTGATGCATGTGCGTCAGGATCTTGATAGAGATTGGACCCTGGAATGGGCATCTTCGACATCAATGGAGATATCCAAGCCATCGCAGGCTTCGCAGCAATCGCGTGGTGAGAATAGTCTGCAAATTAGGCAATTTCCCGGAGAGGAATGTGGGCAAGGAGATTGAAAAAGGATCCCACCAGGCGGATCTGGCCATCATCTTATTCATGCCGAGAACCTTGGGAACCTTGAGAACCTTGGGAACCATAGAGATTCCATTGTGGAAGCTTGTCAATTCCACCGAGCGAGCGCACGAGGTGTTTGCTGCCGATGCAAAGGTGTCTTGTTCGAGAAGCATGGTGCAAGACAAGGTGTGGTCACTGGCCGTTTGTCAGTTGAAGATTCTGATTTCTGCCCGAATCCTTAGCTCATCAAGGTAGGTTGAGGTGCAGGCCTGGGCCGTCCGCGAAGGATGAAGAGCTGTGCAGTACATCCGAAGACCGACATCATGATCCCATTCACACGCGTCTTGTCAACGGTTAGATGGTGTTCTCGAGCACCTACCTGGATGTCTTGTCTCCAAGTCCCGACTCCCGCGACAGGGCAACAAGAACGCCCCCACTTGTTTTTACCGGCAAGCATGGATGCATGGATCATGGATCATGGATCATGGCCGAAACGGTCGCCGCGTGAGTGGTGCGTGTCTTGTACGAAGGGATGGGCAAGATGCAAGATGTGTAAATTACATGGTCAAATGTGTCTTCGATATCCGACGGCCTTCTAGACCTTCTGGTCGTCTTGCAGAAAACGTGACAATCTACACGGAACTCACATGCCTGATCCGGCAAGAGGTTGCACCAGAGTACGTAGGTACCTAGTGGCAGGCATCTCGACATATAGCCGGCATCGGCCTCTAATGCAGGGATTGTCATGTTGACAGTTGCGGGCATTGGGGCGGGTTGCATTCATTTCTTTCCGTACTTGCTTTTTGCGGCGGTTTGCAGCGCTCGGCTATCTGTCTGGCCATGCGCATGGCGTCAATTGCGTTTTTCCATGATGACATGTTCTCCGGTCTCCGGCCATGACTGCGGAGTCCGATCGCAATTGCGAGCTTTGAGCGAGACTCGAGAGGAAAGGCAAGCACAAATGCGCTGCTCTGCTCCACTGCACGGCGGCCGGCAAAATGAGCCTGCCGCCGTTGACGCGGAGTGCAAGAGCCGCCAACCTGGGTATGTACCTAATGCAATACCTTGATGGAACGGGGACGGGACGGCGCGCTTTGGACGTTACCGTTGCGCGATGTGCAATCTATGGCCAAGGATGAAGTCTGATGGAAGGTCTCGATCGGCTTGCGGCATGTTACAGAGCACATCGTGACAAGGAGTCCGTCGCTACCGAGGGGTGTGAAAGATACCTACCCGGGGTGGTCTGGGGCTTCTGTGTACGACTCTGATGATAGCTTCCTGTGATCTGTCCATCCATTTCCTGAATAGGCACAATTTCGCGAGGGCGTACAGATTCACAGAATAGGTAGAGTAGCCGGTTCAAGATGGCCAGACTCGTAGCCGTCGCTCCACAGCCTTACGCACGCAGCACCGCCCGCGACGATTAATCGATCTCATAGCCGGCTTCTGCCCTCCCTCAGAGATCCGTTCGCGACGCAGAAAGGCACGGTACTTTTGTGATGGGTTTGTTGCGCCCCGGGAGGTCCCGTCTAGGACTCAGCCAGCCACGCACGGGACGTTTGCAGCCTGACCAGGAACAGGCTCATGACTTTGATAGCGACATATCATGTCCTCTGTGGGAGAGAGTTGCGCATTGTCATGGACCATTTGATGGTTGTCCCCGCGCATCCGCGCATCCTCTTGATGCCAGCTCGTGGGGTGAGACTGAGAGCCCCGTCGATGACATGAGGCCCCAGGTGAGGAAGTACAGGGAGATACCGACCTGTTCTGATTGCGGACGATAACCTCTGTTTGGGACCTGCCGTAGTACCTGCCGCCTTGCCGGATCGTAGATGAGATACCTCGAGGCGATGTGAGGTCTCACGTCATCGAGGACGTTGTCTACACGTAGAGTAAGTCCATCAGCCCTGTGTAGCTCGGTAAGCACACGTGCAACATGGAACCTAGAACATTAATAAGAGCTGATAATTTAATCTGGAACGTGGAGCTCCTTTACATCTTGGACGGCTACAGGGCTGATTTAAAGTTGATCGACAATGCGCCAGCAACCCAGGAACCCACGAGTAACACGAGGGAAAGGCGAGAAAAAGCAACTTGTTTGACACAAACTATCGGGCTGGGTTGCCCATGATTGGCCACGTGAGGCTTGGAGAGCAGCGAACCCCTGCATATTAACTTTTGCGTGTCTTTTTTAGCACGGGGGTGTTCGCCGTCTACCTGGTACATATTTCCCATGACAGGTACAGTGGGGAGGGTGACAAAAGAAACAACAAAATCTATTTGCAATTCAACTCTCCGTCGCGTCGCATCGATACAACTTCTTTCACGTACCATTCGATGAGCCCCGCCAAAAGTCTAGATGTTGAACTCAATTGAGAGTCTCTACCATGGAAGCGGCCTCAATGTACGGAGTATAGGTGAAGTATTGCTTGTGGTGATCCATCATGGGCCTCATGTGAGTGAGGGTTTGAAGTTCTTGCTGCCAAGGGGGATCGACGCTCCTTTGAGCAAGAGTTGGGCTTCCTACGCCGGGACAGTCTCTCCACTGACTCTCAATACGGAGTACAGATGGAATCAATGAATAGTCTTTTGCCTCACAAACTTGATCCTTCTTCATCGCCGTCTCCCTCATAGCAGTCCTCGCCGACCTGGCCAAACGGCTGGCTAAATCTCCGCCACCGAGACCACCAACTTCACCACGTTGGTCATGCAATTCGCACTCCTCGTTCTGCATACGACTATCAGGACTTATTCCCATTTACTTTCCTTGACATTGGCCCGATTCAATACTACTTCCGCGCCGGGCGCACATCATCGGCGGCCGGCCACTTGCAATCTGTGGAGTCCACAAGCGAGCGATTCAAAGACAACCTGCAGCAAGTTGCAACGCGAAGTTTATCATTAGTACATAATCCGCATGCAGAAGTCTCAGATCAACGTTTCAAGCTGCAACAGAGGACAAGGCGAGTTTTCCCCATTAATTGCCTTGGCAGATTGCGGCGTCCGCTTGCGGCTTGGCACAGAAAAGAGGCCGGCATTTCATAGTGTGGCCTTGTCTTGTGTTTCACAATCTCTGTCTTCTTCTTTTTCTTTGGGGGTCACTGATGCCTCTTCCTCCCCGTTTACTGAATCGAAATCGACTAGTAAAGTGCAAGTATGTTCATACCCAACGATTCTAATGTTTTCGCGATTTACTATAGCTCGACAGAGATCAGTTTCTTACACATGGAAGGTGACCAGAGGAGGATGAGTTGTTCAATTGTGTGAGCGTGGAGAAGGTGCGGAGCGGTGACAGGTGTTCACTTTTGCAAGTTTCGGCCGACGCCGCTGGGAGATAAGTGTGTGTCATTGATCAGCTTTCCTTTTTTCGCTTTTACGGTCCTATTGCCAGAACACATTCATGCTATCATCCTATGTAGTGTCGCCGGCGGTCGCAACTCGAGATTGAAGTGTGCCTTTGGATCAGAACCTAGAGGAGGCAGCCAGGTAGGGTCCACTGGGCCAGCGTAACTTGAACACAGAGGTATGTATGTTACATGTATGTGCTCAGACAAATTGGGCCACAAACACATGCACTCGGCTATAAAAGGTCCTCAATCAGCACTAGAATAAGCCCTGCAGTTTTGTTACCCCTTCAACTTTTCCTTCTACCAGTATGCCTATTACCCAGCCTCACTAGAAATCTCTTCAGCATGGTTCAGATAACGTCCCTCATGGTCGCCGTGATCATGGCGATCACTCCTGTGACCCAGGCCGGTGCCTGGGAATGCACTCCGGGCCTCTTATATTGCGGTGACACCCTCATACAAAACGGTAAGAAAAAGAAAGCTCGAGCTCGGAGCGTTTCTCCTCAGTACGAAAGCAAAGTTGCCTGGAATTGGAGTAGTTACTAACACTGTCCTTGCTTGCCTTACCCCAGGCTATGACGTTGCCAAGATAACTGAGGCCGCCAAGGCCGCCAACGTGAATGAGCTGTATTACTACAAGGCTCTGTTTACTTGCAATGCTAATGGAGGCATTACATATGAAGAAGCTTGCTTGTTTGAGTGTGTGGATGGAGGCCGCGGCGAGAATGGCAGTTGCAATCTTTGAATGAACGGGTAACATATGCTACCCATGAGTCATGATAGAACTTTTTGAAACTTGTCATGCGCTATCTTTATCATGTATTGTCAGTCCTCGATTCCCATAAATTTGAGGCCCCTGTTGGTATACTATTTAAGACTAATGCTTCATGTTGGATCACGTAGCTACTAGCCTACCAGCAGGCTGCAGTGAGCACGTAGCATCCACGGCTTGGCACATTCCACAGAATAGAGGTCTCAGGCCGGTCTTTTCACACTCTTGGCTCGAGTCGGACGCAATTCACAATCTTGTGTTTTCTTCTTTCGGGTTCACTGATGCCTCTTCTAAGTTCTTCTCTTAGACTCTTCCTCTGTTCGCTGAAACACTGGTCCGCGTGTGAAATCGCTAATAAATGGCGCGTAGTCAAAGCTTCATACCCAAGCATTCTAAGCTCAACGACTTGACTTCAATGGACCAATGTTGCAGAAATTATTATTACTCGACCGCGGTTCGCGGGGGCTTGCGAGACAGCCAACTGTACGTAGTCGGCTTGGTCCGCTTGGAGCCTAGGACCCATTGGAGAAATTCGCCGACTGGTCCATTCGATGAACAGAGATGCAATATCGGAAGGTCATGCGCATATGTATTACATACTCCGCAGAAGTAGGTATGTATGTACATGTCCTTGGTACGGGTACATAGAAAATATGAGATGTCGGAAGGCCGAAAAAGGTGGATGGAAACCCGGACAAAAGTCAAACGGGTGTCCAGACAGACGAAGAATAGGATCTCCGTTCACCAAGAAAGAACAAGAGAAGAACTGCTGATAGATCTGACACGATCCGCCAGATTTAAAAGAGAAGATAGAGTCAGACACAATTCACTATCCGCACAACAGGAACTAAGTCCTAAAGCATGACCAAACCCCCCCTTCCTTCTTCTCCTCCTTTTCTATCCTTAGTGGGCTCCCTCAACTATTTTATCTACTTGCCCAAACTGGCCTCCGATGTGTTGAACTTCGGATGTCTCATGCGATCTTTCCACATGCCTAGGAAACCAACAGAACGGAATGCAACTGAAGAACAGCAACAGAAACATGCAAATCCAGACTGACACGACAACTCCACAGAAAGCGTCCCTTGATCACAGAAGGTGTCTCAATAAGTAGCAACAACATCTCACAAGAAAAATGTGAGAGAGCGATGACGAATAACAGAACTGCGACGTGATAGGGCGGCTGACTGAAAGCGGAGCAAGGACCGACAGTTCTGGCACGGCGCTTTCCGTACATATGTACAATAGACGTTGAGGCCGACGCCGTGGTGCGCGTCCGGCGTCATTTGGATGCATCGTGACTTTTATAGTTGCGATCAGCCACGGCCGCAAGTAGTGGGCAAGAGAACAAGGACAAGGGGTATAAGTTATAACTATAATGCCCGACGTACAGCCACTCCGGCAAAGAAACGCCCAACGCCATATCGGACCTCTTTTGGATCACTAAACCTATTACTATCGCATTTTTGCAAACGCGCCATTCAATATCTCAGAAATGCGTACTTGAGCGTCTATAGTATCACGAAGGCGTAATAATTGACGGCATTAATAACTTACTTACCACCCGTTGAAATGTATCAAGTGGAGGAAGTTTTGTGTTATTTATGCGGAGCCACTGTACACATGTCATTCATATACATAGATGGCGCATTGGCAAAGGATCGCGTCAACGCATGCACATTATGCATCACACTCGCGAATAGAGCCTCGGACTCATCAGCCGTAATCTGCTAAGGCGACATATTTTTTCCGTGGGCCAAGACAAGTTTTAATGGACAAAAGAATATCAGCTAAGCAGACATGCAATATTGTTGGCATTTTGTTTTCTAGAAGTTGTACATGTCGAGATTGTCTGTAAATTGTGTTGGATACTTAAGGAATTGCTGTCAAGAAATCTTCACCCGTCAAGCCTCAAAGAGTCAAATCTCAAACCCCCGCCTTAATCGCCAAAAGCACACACTTCTCCACCTCCCCGCCCGTAACCGACCTCACCACATCTCCCCTCTTCAACACCTCCAACCCATCCTCCATATCCCGCACCAAAAACACCTTCGACACGCTCTCCCGATCAACATAATCACACACGACCGGATAAAACACCTCTCCCGAAGGATCCATCGCAACATACAGTTCCAGCTCAGCCTCCTTCTTCTGCTCCCGCTTCTTGTTCTGGGTCTCCCCCTCCTCATCCCGCAGCGGCACCAACGCCACCGCTACGCCCGTCTTTGGCGCCATATCCGCATTGCTGGTGCGCAGGCGGGACACACCCAGCGTGGACATGGTGTCCCCGTAGTACAGCATAGGACGGCGGAAGGCATCCCGGACGACGACGCGGTGCTGGGTGGTGGTTTCCCAATCGGAGGAGCAGAAATCGTTGGTGGAATTGTCGTTGCGGACGGCGTAGATGTTGCCGTTGGTGCAGGAGAGGAGTCTAGTGGATTCGTGGGGGTTGAGGAGATGGGTGAGAGCCGAGGCGGCGGATGATTCGTCGTATAGCTTGGGGGACATGGTGGAAGGGGCGTAAGTCAGTTGCTGGACCGGTTGGTCGCTCTCCGGGGAGGGCTGGAGAGGCTGGCTTTGGGGAGTATTTCCGGGGTCGATGGCTTCGGCGCGTCGGAGAGGGGTCGATTTTCTTGAAGCAGAATAATCAGCAAGCATTCGCGATGTCAAGTCTCATGTTGCTTTGCCGGGGAGAGGGGTACGTTGCGTCGTGGGGAAATGGAAGACATAAAACGTATTCTGTGAGTGAGGCTCAACTTACCCAATACACTTGCCCAGCAAAGACGAATCCCCCGAATCAAGCCACGGCACATCCGTAGAAGAAACACCACCAACCCAGAGCCTATTACGCCAGCTAATCTCCGTCATGATGCCCGCACATTGGTCGCCAAAGCCCACCGTCAGGGTATTATTCCCAATAGGCCCCGGCTTCGGCGAAGTAGACAAACCCACACGGGCGGTTGCCTTGATGGACGGCTCATCCACCACGCCCACGGCTGCCTCCCACTTGGAAACCTTCAACCCGACCTTGAGTCCCACGGGAAGACCAAGCTCAGCCGAAGCGAACACGTCCCCTGCTGCCTCAAAGACCGGCTTGAAGGTCGGGCTGGTCCAGCCCGACGTGGCAAACTTGTTCGAGCCAGTGTAATCCAAGACAACCCGCGCGTCTTGCCAGTTCATTTCCGCGCCAGCCAGAATCTTCCCGCTCGCGCCGGCCGTGAGACCAACATGCGCCCCGAGACTAACATACGGTCCTATTGTTATAACACCGTACGACAGACCCGGCAAGCCGACATTAAAAAAGTCGAGGTTGATATGATGTTCCAGAGTCGCCGTGCCGTAGATGCCGAGCTTGAGAGCCACCTGCAGACTCGCAGTCAGCTCAATGTGCCCTTCCGACAGACCGTCTCGGGGACTCCATTTAGCGCGTCCTGCCACTTTAGAATGGCCGACAACTCCGCAGCCAACACAATATATATCCATCATCTTGACGAGGTGCCCGCCGCGCCCCTCACTGTCCTTGAATCTCTTGAGGAGGGTTGCTTTGCCCCAGGGGGACTCTTCTTGCCTTAGATTACCCTTGCGGGACCCCGGGCCCGGGAGCTTGAAAGAGTACTGGTGGTCAAACTTGCTGCCGATGGTGAGTGCTTTGTTCACGGCATTGTAGGTGACCTGGGCGGCTCTCTGCCAGAAATCTCCGAGTTTGGACCAGAAGCTGCGCTTTGATGACAGGGATCGGATGGCTGGAACGCGCATTTTGGAGGATACTCTGGGGGTGAATCCGGGAGAGGAAGAGGTTGAGTTCATGCCGGGGGCGGTGCCTGACATGATGTCGTCGAGGTACTGCCTCTATTTGGCGTTCAGGGAACTGTAGCCGAGTTTCTCGTCGAGGATGGCATCGAAACTCGGGCCCAAGCATGCAGTGGGTAGTCCAGTCTGAGGATCTGGTTCAGCCACGCATTCGAGCAGTCCAAAGGGCTTATCAGAGGCATCTCTAGCGTGATCGGCCGAGGCTCCAGGTTTGGGGGGTGATGCGAAGGCGGAGAAGGCACCAGGAGAGTGCGCGATAGGCCCAGAGCCGGAAGAAGCATTGTTGGCTTCGCCGGCGTCCCACCACCCCCATTCGGTTTCTCCCGAGGTGGTGATTTCATCGGGGTGCTTGGAGCTGCCTTGCGCAACGATGGAAAGGTCTTTGTGATTGAACTGGAGGTCCGAGACGCTGAAATAGCATCTCTCGCCTTGGCCGTGCGCTTCACAGCCGGGGACATGGGCAATGAGGACTAGGCCGTCTTTGGCGGACCAGGTATCCAGTGCGTGCTGGAAGGCTTCCTGGGTGCTGAACGATGCTGTGATGCCGTCGTGGGCGTGATAGCGGACATCGACATGGTCTGTGTGGTCAATGTTGACGGAGGGTACCGTGAAATGATATTTGAGGAAAGCAAAGTGGCCCGACTTGGAGGGATCTTTACCATGTCAGTCCAACTTGAGAGGTCTTTCTTGAGATCATCTTTGGATATAGTTGGGTATCTCACCTGATACACCATAGTACATTTCACTGCCCTTCTCGGGATGTACCGGCACGACGTTCTTCACATGTCCTGTATCGTACGACCAGTGGACGTCAGGCAACAAGGTCGCCACCGGCGCAGTGTTTATAAACGTTGGTGTCGTGAGAGTCTGACTAGACTTCGGCGGTTGAGCGGCCTGGACTGTCTGGACTTGGGACGCTGCTCCCAGCAGCACAGCTACGGCATACTCTGCAAAGACCATGGCGACTCGTGCAAAGAAAATGATATTCAAATAGAAGAAGCCCAATAAAATCAGAAGAAAAAGTAAGAGAAGCTGCCGAAGCGAAGTAGAAGATAAAGCTCACGATGATTTCATCTTCAAAAAATCTCGATATTCGACGGGAACAGTCCCCTTTTTCAACTAATCTTTAACAAAATAGAGCCTTCATGGCATGTTCTACCTACATTCCAAGCGAGCCAAGACACTCAGTAGGCGATATCCGCCTCTTTGCTTTCAGTACTCCCTCAGGGTCCTTGTTTTCGCAGAGTAAAAGGGGTAAGTCCGAAATCGGAGAAAGTCACGAGTGTGATGCATGTGCGTCAGGTCCTTGGTAGACATTGGACCCTGAAACGCATATGTTCGACATCAACGGAGATATTTAGGTCATTATAGCCTTCACCACAGTTCGTGTGGTGAGAACATTCTGCAGATTAGATTTAGGCGGTTTCCTGGAGAGGAATGCGGGCAAGGAGGGCAAATAAGGATTCCACCAGGCGGACCCCGACCAGACCAACATGCCGAGAACCTTGGGGACGGGGGACCATAGCGACCCCATTGTGGAAGCTTGTTCATTCCATCGAGCGAGTGCTCAGTTCACGAGGTGTTTGCTGCCGATGCAGAACTTGAAAGCATGGTGCAAGATAAGGTTGACCGTTGTTGAAGATTCCGATTTATCCCAGGCTTCCAAGCTCTTCAAGGTAGATTGAAGTGCAGGCCTGGGCCGTGGCCCGTCCGCGAAGGATGAAGAGCTGTGCGGCACATCCGAAGACCGACATTATGATCGTCTTCTGACCATCTGATGGTTAATTTCGGACTTCCATGAATCCATTCACACGCGTCTCGTCTGACGTGTCACGTCAACGGTTAGCTGGTGTCTCGAGCCCCTGGATGTCTCCAAGTCCCCGAAAAACGGGCAAGCCCTATGGTTGGAACTTGGCCAAGGTCCCAATTTTTGTCACTGAACCATCTTGCTTAGGTAGGTACCTGACGTATACTGTACAGGGAATTGGTATGGAACTTGGAATCGCGTTGAGGAGGTGGTTGGCTGTTTGTTTCGGACTGTTATTCTTTCCATTCTGATCTTATCACTTGTGTCGTTGTTTTTGCTTCGAGGGGGGCACGATAGCGCTAGAGAGACCTTTAGTTCGACATTAGGGAGTGAAGCTGTAACCTGTTTTGAACTTTGTTGGTTTGAAAGGGGGTCTTCTTTTCTTCAGAGGCCCGAGGGAAATCAACTCCAGTTCCGGGCGAAGAAAAACTGAGAGTCCGAGGACTGAAAGCCTGAAAGGCCGAAACTGAAAATGGTGGAACCCCGGACGAAGGTCAAACGGGTGTCCAGACGGACAAAGAATAGGCTCTCAGCTGACTGACAAAAGACAAGAGAGAAAAACGATTGGGATCTGACACGATCTATCAGACTGAGTGTCAAGTGAGATGAGATTCTAGAACAAGACTCGTTCACTGAATCACTATCGTCACAAGAGGAACTAAGTCCTGAAACACGACAAAGACCGACCTCCCTTCTCCTCTCTCGTTTGCTTTTCTCAGTGAGCTCCCTCAACTCTTTAACCAAATGCCCAACCTGTTCTCCTTTGTGATGAACTTCGAATGTCTCGGGCATTCTATGCAGATGCATCGGTATGTACCCAACAGAATGGAATGTAACTAACAAACAGCAAAAGAAACATCCAAATCCAGTGTGTTTCAACGACCTCGCATAAACGATTCGCTAGTCACAAATAGTGTCTCAACAAGTAAGAACAACATCTCACAAATGAAGTGTGAGGAGACAGCGATGATACATGACAGAAGCGCCGGGTAATGACGTGAAACGTAATTGACTGAAAGCGGAGCTAGGACTGTCGGTCCGTCAGTTCTAGCAAAGCGTTTTTGAGGAGAGGAGGACCAAGGTACATCATCTTGTTCCCTTTTTTGAGGGAGTAATTTACATAACATAACGTACTCAATCAAGTCCTGTTCTACCTTTTCTATCTTGTCTAGTATATCCTTGCGAAAATCTCTCAGTTGGCAGGACGTCGAGGGACTCGAGGCTGTGGTCTTGCTGAACCTCCCGTGATTCTTGCAGAGATCGCTGTTATCTCTGTGGCCCAACAGTCAATTGAGATGATCGCTATCGGTCTTATCCGGTTGTTCCCACGAGGAGCTTGTCTGTTGGTTCTTTCTTCTTATTCTCCAAAGATCGTCAGTTTACCGGCCTGTTCCGTGTGCAAATGATAAGCTTTGTTTGGCCATGCCGCCTTGCCCGATCATGGATGAGATTCGAGGTGATGTGAGGTCAAAGAGGACAATTTCTACACGTATGTTCATGAGCCCTGATTCCTGAATTACGGAGTATGTACCTAGGAATGCACACGTGCAATGTGGAACCTAGATCATCAAGAGCTGATAATCTACATAATCTGCGACGTGGAGCTCCTCTACATCTAGAAGTTTGTAGACGGCTGCAGGGCTGATTTAAAGTTGATCGACAATGCGCCAGCAACCCAGGAGGAACCCACGCGGGAAAGGCGAGAAAAAGCAAATTGTTCGAAGAAAAAAAAACCCCATCGGGCTGGTTGTCCATGATTGGCTAAGCGAATCTTGGAGAGCCGCGAACCCCTGCATATTAAGTTTTGTACGGAGTAACTTTTCCGGTCTTCTTAGTGCGGGGGTACAGTGGAGGCCGCAAAAGAAACGACAAAATCTACCTAGGTACCTATGTATGCCATTCAACTCTCCATCGCGTCGCATCGATACAACTTCTTTCACGTACCATTCGATGACCCCCTCGAAATACCCAATTGTGAATCTCTAGCATGAACATGCCCTCATTTTGTATAGATGGAGGTATCGTGATTGGTGTTCCATCGTGGTTCCAACTTCTTGCTGCCCAGGGCGTTGGTTGTGAGTCGTGACGTCGCGCATCTGTGTTGATGAGACTTTGACACCTCGACGCTCCCTTGTTGAGCAAGAGTTGGGTTCTGTACGCCGAGGTAGTCTCTTTACTGACACTCAGTACAGATGGAATCAATAAGGTTACAGGCTGCGAGTAGCTCATCGTAAGGTACAGCCATCATTTTCACAAGTCCTTACTAGTCCGTCGCTAGTCAATGTATCGAGCTGTCCTTTTCTCTCGAGCATTTTTTATCTATGTAAATCTTTTTTTTTTTTTTTTTGCAGGGTTCTTATTTCTAGCCTCATGTACACCTCCAATATGAATGTTCTTTTGCCTCACAAACTTGATCCTTCTTCATCTCTGTCTCCTTCATCTCTGTCTCCTTCATCTCTGTCTCCTTCATCTCTGTCTCCTTCATCTCTGTCTCCTTCATCGCAGTCGTCTCCAGAGTCCAGCCTGTCAAACGCCTGGCTAAACCAATACCAAGACCACCAACTTCACTTCATTGGTCATGCAATTCGCACTCCTCGTCCTACATACGATCGTTTCCCTCGCGAACTGCACCACCCTACTCGAACCAGGGATACGCTTTGGACACGCCGACACGACCTCGCGGCTCCATCTCCGTGGAGATGCTCTTCCTTGCGACGAGGCTGCGACGGACGTCCCTCGTGTCAGCACCGTGCAAACCACCCATGTATCCCTCCGGCCGTCGACCACGGCCTCTACTGGAACACCATCGCCCGTCGCGTGGATCTCTGCCGATGAACCGAGTGTTGCTGATGAAGATGCCGACACTCTCAACTTGGACCTAGTCGTGCCTCCTGATGAGACGGCTGCTCCTGCTTTGGGGACTACTTTTCGCCATGGTAGCTGTCTTGCCGCTGTGGTGTTTATTGTTGCTGCTCTTATTCTATTGTAGCTGATGCAGAACATCCATGGGGAGGTAGCTGAAGACGTCATACCGTCGCAGTATCATGGGCGTGGGCTCGGGAGATACGAAAGCAAACATGAAGCAGATGAATCATGATTTACGAGCCTAGGATTTGTGTTGCGTTTCTACATGCCAACTTGGTTACAGATATCTCTTTTTTTAAAAGCTTCTTTTCCTGTTATCTTCGCAGTGCTCACGTGCTTGGTTCTGGTCTCAGTCTTCTTTTCTTTTCCCTCTTGTCCTCGCCTCCTATAGGCTGTTTTATCTCGTTTTCTTTTCTTCTTCTTCGCCTGTCCTACTTATTTACAAGTTTTCTTCCCATGATCATTCTTCTTTGAAGTTCTTCTTCGTTTCTTGTATTTTCTCTTATGTATACTTACTAGAAGTTAGACTCTCAAGACCCTAAATCTCACTCGCAACCCACCATGTAATGACACCTGCGACCTATGTCATGGCCCATTCGTGAATCATCCGACCACGCCGTCGGCACGTAACTGTGTTTTGACATCAGCCTTCTTGTCCAAGAAGTAACTACTAACATACTTGCCACAAGATGTGTTCCTCGTGTCTAGAACAATGTCATGAGCGAATTCGCCTCCCCGCATTCCTTCAGCAGACTGACTTGCACATCACTTATACATACACATAACACTGCATGTACACATAGCATGGCCTCGACCAGCACAACTTTGCAGTTCAACTCCCCAATCCGACATGCCGCTTGCACCGTTCAACTTCCCCCTTCCGCCTCGTACGTATAGACTATAGTTGTATACCGTACACCTCCGAGCCCCCGCGAGGGTCGAGGTGGGCATGGACGCGCCGACACCCGACGAGAGTGATCTGTACATGGAATCGCCCTCGAGGGAAACGGCACGCCTGTGAATGTTATGATGCTCACTAAATGACCATCGCTATACCAAGATCAATCGTGTACATTGTACGCGACATAAGCGCACATCAGCCGTACTTACAGTCTGCCATCGTTCCATCAATAGGTAACCCAACTTCCAAAGCGCTGATCTATTCCAGTTCTAGCTCCTACTGGCAACTGCGAAAATGGTAGGTACGTGAATCATTGTCAGGATTCAGCGCACGAGTGTCAGTCACGATGCAGCACCCCAAAAACAGACTTACAGTTCCAATCAGCCTTTCTTTGACAGGATGTCTTCCACTGTTCCGTCTTTACAACCCAGAAGTATTACTACAGGCTGCAGCCCTTCTACCTACCAATTTTGAACCTTCTTTATACATCAGATACCCATTGCTGTCCCGAAAACACAAGTTGAAGCTGTGATTCGCGCGCAACTCTCCAGCCAATCGTGCTGCCCAATGCCCACTTCGCAAAAGGCAAATCTGGCACCGCTTCACCGGAATGTGCTGGGATCATATGTAGGCATATCTTGAGCAATGAGTGAGAAGACTCCCTCCTCTTGGGGGTTATATATATATATTTTTTTTGTGGACAGAAATTGCAGTGAGTTATGCGATTTTGAGAGAAACAAGCTTCAATCCATGTACATATACGCTTATCCATACCGTCGCTGAATGTGCACCCAACCAAGAGAGAAGCTTTAATTACTAGTCTCTCCCTCACGATTTGTCTCCCCAACGTCAGTCTGCAGACGCTCTACGACGAGCGACGCTTACGATCACTGTGAACGGTGTTAGTACCCAGTCATGATAGTGCTTGGTATGTGGTTCAGCTACTTACGTGCTAAGCCGTCGGGAAAGCTGATGCAGCTTCTGGTCATTCTCAGCATCATGCGCCGCCTTTTGGAGTGCTGTTGCTCGTTCCTCCTCCTGGTGCTTCGCCACCTCTTCATGGCTAGGAGGCAGCCGCTCATTCTGCAAGTCAACCTTCCGAGCATCTTCGAATGTACTGATAGCATTCTTGATGCCCTCAGCACCATTCATGAGTGTACCGGCGGGAAGTCTGCCTCCAGAAACAGTCTTGAGCTCTGTAACTCGTTCCGACTCCTCTCGCAGTACCTGGAAGACGCGCGACATGCGGCCAATGGCGAGGATCTTGTTCTTGATGGCCCTTCTCTTGAACTCGATTGAGTTAGGATCGTCACCAGCCTGCGACGTCGTGGGGGAATGTGGGCTGGTGGAAGATGGAGTCTCCTCCTTGAGTTCCTCTTCCGAGCATGTGCTCAGAATCGCAATCAGCATGTCCGTAATCTTCTCGCCCACGAATGGCAGAGACCATGTAAAGACGTCCATGAAGTTGGGAAGCCAGTAAGGGTGAGGTGTGCAGTTGAACTGACGAATGTTCATAACGTTGTTTTCGTATTTAAGCACAGCCGCTTTGTTGTTGTACATATCGAGATAGTTTGGCGCTGAGAAAATGGTCATCACGCTGGGGAAGCCGGTCGTACGAGTCTTACGATACATTCGGTAGCCAGCGTCCTGCGCTTCGTGAGCGCGAATGATGGACAACAGGTTGTTCTTTTCCAGAAAAGCGCACGCGGCGGGGTATGAGAAGAAGTAGGAACAGCCTCGCACGTTATTGTGCAAGAAGTAGTCGCTCGTCTTCTCTGCGCCAAAGTCTTCCAGCGGATCAGCCCATAGAAGATCGCACATGAGGCCTGTGGTAGGGGGTTCGCTGAATCGATTGATCTAGGGACAGAGGTTAGCACAATGCTCAGACCAGCCTTATGAAGGACATGTAATGAAAAGGGTAAAAAATGCTCAGCCGCAGATGATTCGAAACACGTACAGTCCTTAGGTCATCCAGTGTATGCAGTTCGGGACTAAGACCGCCGTGAATGCACAGGAATTGCTTGTTCATGACCGCCGCCAGTGGAAGGCTACAGAATGATTCCATGCATGCGTTGTACACGGTCTCAGAGTACTTGTGCTTGCACTCAAGCTTGAAGGTAAAGTAATCCGTCAAGTGACGGCACTCATGGTTACCTCGGAGCAGCCACAACGAATCCGGATAGTGAATCTTGAGGCACCACAGGTAAAGGACACACTCAATGCTGAAGTAGCCTCTATCGACATAGTCCCCCAGAAAAAGATAACGCGTCTCTGCAGGGTCGCCACCGACTTCGAAAAGCTTCATCAGATCGTAGTACTGGCCGTGTACGTCGCCACAAACAGTGATCGGGGCGTCCATCTCGAGCAAGTTTGGCTCTGCTCGCAAGATCTCGGTGCCTTTTTGCAAGATCCATAGCGCTTGCTCCTCGGTCAGGCGCCCTTCGCGGTAGAAATGTTGCTTCAGAAATGCAATGTTGGGTTTGGTTTGAGATTCGTCGTCGAAGAACTGTTCATCTGTCGGTTTGGTCATGGCGGGTGATTGGACGTCTGAGACCTAATCGTCAGTCTCTTCGTCACACCAAAACTTCAATGCTCCATGTCCATGTCCATGACGGCTTGACCAGCCATTTGCGAGAAAATGCCGTCCCAATTATTGTGAACTAACCTTTGCATACTCTCTCCAAAGTGCTCACTTGTGTCCCGTCCTCCATGGTATGAATGGTGAAGTCGATTTCCGGGACAGGCTTCTTCGTTTGGATTGCGCGAATGGCATTGTCGACTTGTTGAGTGCGACGCAACTGGTCGGGCGGGGGCGAGCTGTCTTGCTCCATGGCGAGTGAATATGAAAGAAGATGAGAATGACGGAGAGACGTTCAAAAGTATACTCGTCGAATAGCTGTGGTGGAAGATTCTTGGCAAGTCGGCGCGGCCAAAGAACGAGGGCTCTGAAACGTTGACGTCAGGCGGCGGTGGCGGTGAGGCTCGGACTCCACGAGAAAGGCCGTGGACGAGGCTACAGCGATACGAGTGCGACGACGGAAAGGAGCTCACGACCAGCGAGAGTTTGTGGTGGACAAGAGGCAGCAATTTTTCAGGGAAGGCACAGGTCGTGGAGAGGCGGAAGAGGGGACAGGATGAGGAGGAAAATGCGACAAGGAGACGCTGACAGGCTACATGTAGGGCCGGCCACTGACCAGGGGAAACGAGGTTAGGTCTACTGAGTATGGAGCATTGCGACTGGAGCCTAGAGTGGGAGTTCTACGAATTGGTTTGTATCTTTGGTAGGCTGTCCAATCAGCTGCTCCACATCAGCTGCAGCAGTCCTTGGACAATTGGTAACGCGCAGCCTCCAGGAAGCATGACTTGGGGCCGTCGGCACAGCCAAGAAAGCAACTTGCTTCAGCTTCATCAGTGCAAATATCGAGAGACAACAAACCGACGTTGTCCCTCAGCAGCAGGAAACTGTGATGCCGCTGTGCTCTGACGTGGTCAGATGCTCTTTACTAATATGTACCTAATAGTACCTACATACCTATAGTAGTGCTGCGGCCTTCTCCTTGGAGGTTAATGCCATGTATCGCAGGGTATATAGGGGTATCTACAAGCACAGAACAGTGACCAGACGGCTGCGCCCACTCTTTTGTGCAACACTATGCTCCTTTGACTCCTAGAGTCCTAGTAGACCCCTCAGATGCTCCAACTTCTCAAATGCGCCCCCCCCCCCCCCCCCCCCCCCCCCCCCCCCCCCGACCTCGGCAACACGGCAACACGGCAACGAGTTTGTCTCCCGGCATACTCCGTACATCTGGGTGCATACTCTCAAGGGAAAACGGGTTAAGCACAAATCGTGGACAGCAGACTTGCGCTGTTTATCTCGTGATAAAATATTTCCATTATACATGGACGGGCACCTCAAGCATGCATTTTACACAGACAGTCGCGGGAGCCGACGGATATAAGATGGGCGTAAACTTGAAGCTGATTTCTCTGGGCGGGACATTTCCCTCTACTCTATCCCCATCTATACTCCCCTCTACTTCAAAACGCCGCCGTCTCTCTAAGGCAAGCAATATCCTCCATCCACAATCATGTCCAGACCGGTCGTGTACGAGGCCGCATCGCTCGCCAGGTATAGATACGAGCCCTTGAGTTCGCTGACTAGGCCCTCTCGTCTGCAGCCATCAGAATTTACAGTCAGCGAATGTGTTCTTGGAAAAAGAGTGACATTCTGATACGTAGGTCAAAAAAGGGGGTAGGAAGTCTAATACGCACCCCATGGGAGTCTTGTTTTTCCACTGCTCCTTCATCTCCTTGGGCGCAAAATTGGAAATATCCGTCTTGATATATCCCGGCGAAACGGTGTTCACCCTCGCAAATCCAGTCCACTCCACCGCCAGACTCTTGCAGAAGTGAATCACAGCTGCTTTGCTCCCGTTGTACACGGCTTGCAGCTGCGGAATGTTGACAATGCTCCCGCTCATGGACGCCGTGGCGATGAAGCTGCCAGCCAGGAAGCCCTCGAGGGGCTTCCCGTCCAGAGTGGTACCCTCCTTCTTTTGTCGTCGGAAATGCGCGCCGGCACTCTTGGCACACCACATGACGCCGTCGACGTTGACGGCCATGACCTTGCGGGCTGTTTCAACTTTGCCGTCGATGAAGGCGCCTTCTTCCCATGTGATGCCTGAGTTGGCCACAAAGATGTCGAGTCGGCCGTTGAATTCCTTGACGATGTCTGTAATGGCCTTTTCGACGGCCTCGGCGGAAATGACGTTGACTTGGTAGGCCTTGCCTGTTGTTATGGTTCAAATCATCAGTGCAAGAGCAAGCATTCAGCAGGGAGGGATTCCACGGCACGGAGGGCATGTGAAATTAAGGAACAGAGACGGCTTCTTGCATTGAGGCACACCGCAAAACGTACACTTGACTCCGTAGGTCTTTTCAATGTTCTCCGCCTCCTTCAAAGCCTGCTTGTTGCTGTTGTACCAAATGGCGACATTGGCACCAGCTTCAGCGAAGGCCTGAGCAGCGGCCAGTCCAATTCCCGCTCCAGCACCCGACACAATCGCCGTTCGGCCCTTGAGCGAGAACATGGGCAGTACACGATCGCCCTTGGGCACTTCCATGTTGTCCTGGCGGAACGCGCCGTTTTGCATATCCGCAGCCATCTTGTCGAGAGGGGGAATTGGTTAAGCGTGAGCGTAAGCGTAAGCGTAAACGGATTCTCGTGTAAAAGTCGATTGGGTATCTCAGATTATGCAATTCGTTCGCAACGTGTTTCGTCAGTATTGCCAAGGTAAACGTCCTCACTCCGCTTCAATGGACGCGGGATGGGCCTCTTCTTATGTATGTTTGTCGGTAGCTTGCGTAATTGCCTGCATATCCCCCCCTCCCCCTCCATCCGCTTCAAACGCGAGAGGTTGTCTATTCCGCTCCAGTTGGCTCATTCCACTTTTTTTTTTAATCGTCTTGGGTACACCGTATGTACATGCCTTGGTGCCCCTTTTTCACACGCGCCGACCAACCATTCGCCTTGTTCACGGCACAAGCAAGGGGCCGACGGGACCGAAACGGAGGGCGTGGTGGATTCCTGCGTCGTTTACGGGGATGAGCGGGCCCCATCGATGGTTTCAATGGGAGGCTATGACGTTTGCGGCTTGTCCTCAAGCTTGAAGCTCCCCGGTGGTAGGCCGTTTTTTTGTACGTGGGGCTTCGTCAAGCCAATGTGCTGAGGAGTTTCCGCCAAGACAAGACTCTGGCGATGTCATCAAGCGGTCTGACTCCCGGGATTCGAAATCCCTCGATGATCGACTGGGCTGTGAGCTTGTGGGGTGAAGATGCGAAGTCGGGGTTGTCGTTATTTGGTGGGCGAGAAGTGGCTGCAGACAATATGCCTCAGATGCGTTGTACCTGGCTTCATCGCACGTGCTCGGGTAGGCACAAAGTTATGTGTCCACTTTAGTCTCGTGCAAGTGTACAACTTTCGAATCGAAATATGCCATGACTTGATTCTACGATAGGTCGACGTGCTAAACAGAGTTCGATACTTGAAGGGAATAACATAGATACAGAAGAAGACAGGAAAGCTCTCTTCTCCAGAGGAAAGAGGGCCTCGTTTTGAGACCCCGTCCCTTCCCTGACCTCTGTGACGGTCACCCGTAACCGCTCTGTCCGCACACTGTACCTATATATCCCGCACTAAGCTGGTTTTCATCAGCTTAGTGTTCTGACCTTTTGGTCGGGTCTGTTGGGGTATCCGATTCCTCACAACCTCTCTCTTCTCTTCTCTAAATATTGCCCTAATCCGGTTCACTCTGACAAGAGAATTCTGGATTTCTGGAGAATTCTGGATTTCTGAAACATAAGGCGCTTGGTGACAACTTACAAGGCTACTGTGCTATATACTCTGTTTGCTGTACGCCCTGATGAGGTGCATGTGGCTATGACGTCACGGCCTTCAGCCCGGGACAAACTACCTGCGCAGCATGTTTGCCATCACAACGTCTTCCCGGGGGTAGTTGGATAGCTGCCAGCGTGAATAAAAATCGTCTCGATTGACTGCACGAGAAACTATGTGTCAGTACTACGCATCCGTACATTACGCGACGATGTCTGAAGTAGATCAACTTACTGTAACCGCCACAGATTCTACGTTGGCCCTCGAAAGCGCTTCTGCCGTGGAGGATGCGCCAGTTGTCAAAAACTACAGCACGTTAGCCAACCCCCCCAAATCTGTCGTAGGCGTCCTTTTGGCTGTCTTTGGCACCCTTTTTCCACACTTCAATTGCAGGGCTCTTTTAGTCAAAACATACTCAGAATTTGTCCCGGTTTCAGCTGAAACCAGAATACATTGGATGGGTGCCGCACAATCTCATCCCACTTCCTGGCTGCATCATACCACTCGTCGACTGGGGCGTGCATCGGGACACAGCCTCTGTCGTCGTTGTTCCAACGTATCCGGTGAACTCTATGAGGCGGGCCTTCAACGACAGGGTACGCTCTGTCCGGTGTGATGGCTACGTCTGGATTCCCACTTGCATGCCACGGTATTCTGACTTTTCGAAGCAACTCGTACTCAGCAGAATGTTTTTGCTTCATTATGGCGCAAGCGTGGAAACCGTCAACAAGAAGAGATTGGCCACCGAGCGATGCTCCCTCTTCTTCCGTCTTGTTGGGTGGCGGCGTATGGGACAACAAGTGGAAAGCCTGCAAGCCTACGGGGTCAGTGAAATAGGTCGTGTCGGTATGGGCTGCCAGCGCCTGATTAGTGTACGCCGTGTCGGCCTTGGCCAAGTCTGGTACAAAATCGTAGAAACCTCCGTAATGAGTATTGCGAATGGGCCCGATGGCCTTCAAGAGTTCCTCTGTGGCTTCTGGCGTCTTGGGGCTATCGGTGACGAAAACAAAGCCATACATCTTCTGCAAAAGGATTCAGCTTGCTGTTGAAATTCCTGCTGCATGAATCTAAAACTCACAATGAGGTTTGTCAAGTCCATCATGCCTGTGACTTTGGTTTTGTCCATGACTGAACCATAATCAAGCTTAGGCGGATTATCTGTAATCGACGAGCTCCACAGAACGGGTCTAGTAGAAGTTTTAAAACATCAATAGAGGAGCAAAGATTCGCAATGGTGTGATTTACTTAGTATGCCTCCGATCCCCCGCCTGGATCCTATCCAACGCCTTGAATATCCAAGGCCAAGTATACGTGCTCTCGTGGGAGTCAGACCCTGACCTGTATGTTAGCCTTCCGCACGTGATTTATTGGAAGAGCCACCTCACAAGTCACGTCGAACCCGTTTTCATGTCGCTTCAAGGTCTTCGGAGCAATATCGAGCGGGATCTTTTTGGTAGTCAACAAAGAGTGTATCCAGATGTTGTACCCGCAAGGAAGGGAAAAGGGCACACACATCAAACGTATTGAAGTTTCTTTGCAGAGTGGCTTGATCTACACACTTATCGCAACGGCAGTTATCACTAGTTGGGCATCATATCAGACTCGGCTATGATCGCGAGTTGAGCCGGCTGCCGAGCTTACCGCAACCAAAGTTTTGAGCTACATCAGTGAGTTGGTCGTATCACTTTGTGGTGAGTGTGAAAGACAACTGACATTTTTTTCTCTTTGAAAACGCCACCTGTTTTCATCCCTAGGACAAGATCCTCGCCGGATAGTGACACCGTTATGGGAGGTGTCGATGCCGGGGGCTCCCCAGTAAGAGCTGCATCTTCTAATTCGAGAGCTCCAGCATTCTTCTCACCGAAGTTTCCTGATGTGCGTGAGCTATCAATGAGACTGCGATGGAATCTATGTGCTCCGGTGAGGGATTTGGCGCCTCTGCCCGCAATTGGCCTGTTTAATTTGCGCGTGATGTCAGTGCCACTACGAGGAAGGCTGCGTGGAACAACATACCGTGAGGCGCGAACGACTGATCTAAGGGACGCGAACATGCTCAAAAAGCTCGTCTAAAAGTCTACTTGCCAATTCATAGCACACACGAAGACAGCCTGGAACATTTGTGTGCGGGAAGGGAGGAAGGCAGACAGTTATACAACTCTTCTTCCCGAGGCCGGATCAGTGGATGCTCGCAGTGGCACAGCCTACAGCACGTGAACCCAGCACAGCCTTGGCAGTACATACGGAGTAAAGTCAGGAAATGCGGAGCCCGTAGAACCCGCCGCCACAAAGGACACTAGACAAATAATCCGCGCCACTTCAAAAATAGTGACGATGCATCTCAGATCCAACCAAAACCCGCCAAAATCGTGGAGCTTCACGTCTCATCTTCACCTGAACTCGCAATCAGGAAGGTGTCTCGTCAAACCGGCTTTTGGACCGCCACACATGCTTCGCGTCTACTAGCGAGGTTGAACGCGTCTTGTTTTCGCGGCCCTTAGTAGCATTGCGTTCTTTGTCGGCTCTCTACTCCTCCTCGCCATGTCCGCACTGTCTTGACAACGACCGAAACCCCACGATTGTTCATCGTCCGACAGCCGTCAGATTTCAGCAAACGGCCCGGTCACATCGCACAGTATGAGTTCACGGCATCCTCAGTTCACAACTTTTTACGACGACCAGGTGGGAGCTTTTCGGCAAGTTCAGTCTCGACAACACATTCTAGACCGTGCGAGCGAGCCGACAGTCATCATCACCGTGGCCGTACTCCTGGTCGCCATCTTAGTCAAAACGTACGACGTTGAGATATCGTTCGACGCCATCATCTACGCAACCCTGACATACGTTTGGGACTTGATCGTCCTTGCCACACCGACCCCGTTGCTTTCTGCTGCCGACAACTGGTTGAATCCGAGTGCCACACCCAAGTCGCCGCCGGGCACACATGCGGCCAAGAGCGAGGTCCTGCAAAGAATTATGGGCTTGAACCGCACAGGCGGCATGATGGAGTCTGTCTTCCAAGCCAGAAGCCGAGCTCTGTCTGTCACCGGTAGTGTCCTTGGCCTCAAGGCAGACCCTGAACGACCGGCGGGCTTGGGCAATCGGGATAATTCTTGCTACCAAAATAGCATTTTGCAGGGGCTGGCTTCGCTGCCCTCTTTTCACAGATATCTGTCGGCCTGCGTGCAGACGATCGATGCACCTCAACAGGCAAACGACGTTGCCCATACGCTGCGCACTCTCATCACCGACTTGAACGACGTTGACAACAATGGGAGGACAATCTGGACACCGTCTTTACTCAAATGCATGAGTACATGGACCCAGCAAGACGCTCAGGAGTACTTTTCCAAAGTTCTAGATGACATTGACAAAAGTGTGGCCAGGGCTGTCGAATCGAAGCGACGACAAACCGGACTCGGATCAGACAAACCCCAGGACGATGCCACAGCGAGTCAACACAGCGACGACAGCGGATACCAAAGTGCCTCACCAAGTGCAGAGTGTCTCGCCAAGAAGGCTCTTCGCAACCCTCTCGAGGGATTACTCGCCCAACGTGTGGCTTGCGTACAATGTGGCTACTCGGAAGGGTTATCGATGATCCCTTTCAACTGCCTGACTCTTGGTCTTGGCCTCGACAAACATCACCACGATTTGTACGAGCGACTGGATGCCTACAGCAAGGTCGAGGTTATTGAAGGCGTTGAATGCCCCAAATGTACATTGCTCATGGCGCAAAAATTCCTAGTCAAACTCGTCGAGAAGTTAAAGGAGAACGGCTCCACGACGGAGCAGATTAAGGAGCCCGTGCGCAGACTCATGGCCGTCGAGCTCGCTCTTGAAGAGGACCATTTCGACGACAAGACCATCAAGGAAGAATGCAAAATTTCGTCACAATGCAAAGTCAGCACGACCAAGACGAAGCAGATTGTGATTGCCCGGCCCCCGCAGAGTCTCGCTATCCACGTCAATCGATCCGTCTTTGACCCGAGAACGTTCGATATGATGAAAAACTCAGCCCCTCTTTCCTTTCCACAGACACTAGATCTGGGTCCCTGGTGCCTGGGAAGTGCCGAGGATATTCCAAAAAGGCTCTCTGGCGAATCGGGAGCCGGTGAAGAGCGATGGCAACTGGATCCAGAATCAAGCATGATCGCTGGCGATCTCAACCCATCCCGGCTGGCAGGTCCCATCTACGAGCTACGAGCAGCGGTAACGCATTACGGACGTCATGAGAACGGGCATTATATATGCTACAGAAGGTATCCTGAAGCGGACGCCCCATTCGAGGATACAACACAAGCGCCTATTCCTGACGAAGTTACGGATAATGATGATGATGATGATGATGATGGCGATGACGATGGCAACAACAGCGACAATAAAAAGAAGGAAAGCAGTCCCGCACAAGACCAGAAGCCCCAGGTGCAGGCGTCTCCCAGGAGCACTCCCAGGAGTAACCGAGGTTGGTGGCGCTTAAGTGACCACAATGTGAGCGAAATTGAGGAAGAGTCCGTCCTGTCTCTCAGCCCCGGCGTCTTCATGCTATTCTACGAGTGTGTGGATCCGACCATGAGTCTCCAGCCTGAGCCAGACAGCACTGAAGACGGCGGCGAAGATTCCTCAGGGGCAAGCTCGGACTCCAAGGACACAATAGTTCACAGTCAAAATTCGGAGTGCGCGATCGGTCGGAGCGAATTGGAGCGGCGCAGAGCACTCGACGGGGTAGGCATGGAATATGCGGCCGAGGCAAGTTCGGCGAGTGAGGTGTCTGAGACGGAAACGCTGTCGGTGACCACGGAGGCGAGTGAAGCGACTGTTACCGATGTGGCTGGTGTTGCATCAGGCGTGTTAGATGGGACGGACGACCGAGGCGAGACATTCGAACGCGATGCTAGCGCGAATCAACATGCGTAGTCTTGTGGCCTACAGTTTATGCCAAGCGCGTCGTTGGGCTTTTTTTCTTCCCGGGCCTTCACCGCTTTCTCGTGACAAAAACGAAGCTGTCACGGGTGCGGTGTCAAATGCATAGCGATAAGCCGGACAGGATTACGGCGCCGCGCCTGGCTGTATGACTTGTAATAGGACATAGTCCGAGGCGCGCCTTGACATTTGTAACCTGGCTGGTTCTCACTCAAACAGCATAGCGATGGACTACGGATTCGATCGACGCGCCTAGCAGAGTGGCTTGTGCAGCATCAAAATGACACCAATTCCAAGACGACATGCTCCGACGTGACGCGAGCACACTCCGAGATGCGTAGCTTCGTGGTCAACAATATCTGTCAATAATGTTGTTGGGCCTTCTATTCTTTGTGTGGCGTTTTGTCAATTCTCGTGACGAGACAACGCTGCTATTATGTGTGCGTCTCAAATTGCATAGCGATGGAATCTGGATATGTCGGCGCAGCATCGAACGCATCAGATGGGACACACTTCCAAGGCGACACACTCCAAGTCGGCACAAGCGTGCCTTGACATACTTAGCATCGTGGACCTCAGTGTAGGTCAAAATCTCTGCGGGCTATACTTCAGGCAGAGCTTCATTCTTCTCACGTGACGAAACGACGCTGTCACGGGTGCGTCTCAAAATGCATAGCGATGGAGTCCTACAAGTTGAAATGGTATTGATCAGGATGCATCAGCATTGGGAAATCTGATTGACATCCTACAGGGCCTCACAGAGTCACAATCAATTATAGTTCTACCAGGTCGGAGGGTGTATAAGTACTACGCAGCGCAAAGTCAGCTATGTACTTGTATAAAAATCGCAGGTGGACAATATGGCCTTGTTTTTGTCTCATGATCATTGACCATGCGAGTTGAGGAATCGTGACGATGCTGTGTAACGCGTTACACGTTCGATGTTCTAATTTTTGACGTCTAAAGACTAAACATCTAGGTAATCCTCGATGTCCAGGTTCCGCATTCTCCGGAGCCAGGATAAATTCCTTGGCTTCCGTACTTACACATTCATGGGGCCGTCCAATGAGCGGCGCACACGCGGCACACGGTCACAGTCTACAGAGCCAGTTTCGGATTCCCGGGCCCGACTATCAGCGGTGGCTGGTGCCAGGTGGGCAATGACAAGAGTGAGAGTTCTCGGCTTTAAGTCGGCACTGCGGCCGTCGGCAGTGCAGATGGGCAACAGACTCTGGTACGATTGTGTTTCGGAGTTTCAGCTCTCAGTTTCTACGTACATACACCCTTCTTCCGTTACATATGTACATTTAAGCTTTTTTTTTTCTTTTTCACGGGGCCCGTGTGACAAGTAACGGCGCGACGGAAACAGGGAAACATGGCATGGGATGCACAACGTCAATTGTCAGGTTTGTTTCCAACGTCCCAGTGCATTTCGTGCATTTCGTGCATTGCAAGATTTGCAGCCAAGTTGGCCCCACGCGGGTGTGGCGCACCAGAACGCGTTTTGCCTAATTGCCGAGAAGGGGTCCTGGTTCAGCCACAGAGGCGTGACTCGCGCGACGCGCCTTTTCAAGGACAAAAAGGTTCGGGCAAGGGAAGGCCAGGGAGACCATTGGCAAGGGGCAAGGTAGGTAATGTAGGTATATAGATGCAATCATTGTGAACGTGTAGATGATTCCCGTTTGATCTGTATGCATACGGAGTACAGGTCAGTACATACATAGGTAGACTGCTTTGTCTGGACAGCGTGTCCCGTGTTGTACATAGGTGGTTAAGGTGATAGAGTTCGAACGTCGCAGGCAAATGCCGAAGTCCCGACGACAGCCTTGTCGTGGCTTCCTCCAATCCTCTCCTCCAATCCTTGGGTTAACCCCTTGACTTGGCAATCCAGTTCAAGCCATCTCTCCAGTCTCTCCAGTCTCTCCAGTTTCTCCAGTCTCTCCAGTCTCTCCCGTTGTGTTCCTGGTTCCGCCTCCACAGGGTCCTTGGTGGTGATTTCCCGCCGTCGCTGCCGCTGCCTTTGCCTCTGCTTTCCTCTCCACGAACCTCTTTCTTGCACCTCTTTTTTCTTTTGCTTACGCCCGCCCCTCCGTCACTCGCTCGCTCGGCCCCCCTCCCTTTGTCGGCCTCTTCCAGAGGCCTCTGCAATCTGAGAGGGAGCCCCTCTCGACTCATCGCATTTTCAACCTTTGCTCCCCGACGGCCGAGTCAATTGGCGCGGCATTTACCACTATTGCGATACTCGACATCCTGCACCATCCCGCATTGCATTGCATCGCATCGACACATTTCGTCGCGCCCTCGAGCGTCCCCCGGAACACGATACGAGCTCGGCCGAGATATACCGAGGGCGGATAAACTAGAACGACAGGCTAGGAAAACGAGAACGGGAAAGCATTTCTATGGCTAGCCGAACCGCTCTCGTTGTCAACAAGTCGCCGCGATTGCCATCTGTGTCTTCCTACTCCTCCTCCACCAACGCCCCGATCGCCGCAACGAACATGTCCGCGCCGGACGACGCGCCCTCATCCTTCCTTATGGAAGAGGATGCTGATGTCGTCATGGCAAGGAGCAAAAGGGAACAACCTAGTGCAAGGTCGCTGAATACGGCTTTCTACATTTTGTAGGTGCTCAGCTCCATCCACCAAGATTGTGCCGTCATGGAGGCGAGGCGATCAATACGATGCCCGTCCAGGGCCGCATCCCGGAGAATGAACATCGCTGTACTGCGCAAGTCTTCAACTCTGGGGCTGCACCTACTAACGCGAATCTCCGTGTACAGGCTATGGATATTCATGTCGAATTGCACAATCCTCTTTAACAAGTGGTTAATAGACACCAAAGGATTTCGTATGTACCTCTGTTGAGCCACTCCCATTTTTTCCGTCGTCCCAGGACTTGTATCGAGACGCAGCTGACCATTGCTAAAGGATTCCGTAAGTCTGCCTCCCTGGCTACCCCATCCCGGACGATCTTGCGCTTGTCTCTTGGCAATTTTCCGCGATAGCCCGTGTCTACGGTGGAGGAGGAAAACTGCTTCTGTGTTTCTGACCTAAAAAAATGCAGCCATTCTTCTCACGTGCTGGCATCTCGTCTACGCTACCATTGCAACACAAATCCTCGCCCGAACAACGACGCTTCTCGATTCGCGCAAGAAAATCTCCCTCACGCCACGCCTCTACTGCCGAACTATTCTTCCCATCGGCATCTTCTACTCGGGCTCCCTCGTCTGCTCCAATGTCGTCTACCTGTACCTGTCGGTGCCGTTTATCCAGATGCTCAAGGCCGCCGCGCCCGTAGCCGTGCTCTTTACATCGTGGGCCTGGAAAGTCGCAGAGCCTAACTTGGCGTCCTTTCTCAACGTGCTCTGGATTGTTGCCGGCGTCGCGCTCGCCTCCGTGGGGGAGATTCATTTCTCCCTGATTGGCTTCTTGTACCAGATGGGCGGCATCGTGTTTGAGGCAATTCGCATCATCATGATTCAGGTCTTGCTGAGTGGAGATGGCATGAAAATGGATCCTTTGGTCGGATTGTACTACTTTGCTCCGGTGTGTGCCATTATGAACCTGCTAGTCGCACTGCCGAGTGAACTGCCCAATTTCACGTGGGCTGCTGCGTCTGCTGTCGGATTCGACATGTTGTTCCTGAATGCGTCGATTGCGTTTTTGCTCAATGTCACGAGTGTATTCCTGGTACGTACAGACTATCCTTTGCCATTCCTCATGATCTTCTCCCGCAATGCGAAGCAAGCCCCATGAAAGGGGGAATTATTCAAAAAAAGGAATGAAGTGCGAAACACATGAAAAAAAAAAATGGAACAGGAAGCAAGCATCGCAAAAGCAGAAAGAAACGACGATTATAGAAGCCACAGCTAACCCTAACACCCCCTAGATTGGCCGCACATCCGGCCTCGTCATGACCCTAACCGGCATTTTCAAAAACATCCTCCTCATCCTCGTCTCCATCCTCATCTGGAACACAAAAATCACATTTATGCAAACCATTGGCTACGCTATTGCCCTTGCCGGCCTAACCTACTACTCCCTCGGGTACGACCAGATCGTTAAGCTCGCGCGCATGTCTGCCCTCTGGGCGAAGACCATGTGGAGTTCTACATCTGCTCATGGACGCAGCTCCTCTGCCTTGTCTACGCGGCGGTGTATTCTTATGACGGCGCTCATTCTGGGGGGATTGTTTGTGTTTGTGAGCGCGTTGCGGAGTGGAGACTCGGGGGCGTTTAGGCTGCCGGCGTGGTTTGGGACGGAGTGATGATGAGAGAGAGGAGGGGATTAGGGAGGGAGGACGTTTTGGGTTGGGGACCGGGGTGTGGTACGGACTGTGCGATGTGCATGATGAAGGTCCGAGGGGGGAAGGTCGAGGGGGAGTGTACTATCTGATGATTTTATAGAGGGTGTAAACAACTTGAGCGTTTTCAATAGATGGGAATTTATTATATTGCTTTATGTTCTTGCATATTATATCCTTCTTCTTCTTCTTCTTCTTCTTACCAGTGTCACAGCCTTGCATTTCCGTGGCTCCTTTAAACTTGCATCTTGTAGTCTTGGATTCAGCTTTACAGTCTTGCAGGGCTGCCTTTCTTATGAAATGCGCAGTCTGAGAGGCTTTCTTTTCAGTCTTACATGCCGCAGTCTTTGAAGCCTCGCGCTTTGAGCCTCACAGTCTTTGTCTTTGTCTTTCTCTTACCTTGCCATGCCATGCCAGTCGTACAGTCTTGTGGTCTCGCTATCTTACAGTGTTGGTTACATCCTGCATCCTCGCCTTCTCCATCCTGATTCCTGCCCGAAAGCACATCCACGCAGACCATCCGTCAAGAAACGCCCAAAAAAAACACAATGCATTTCAAGATAATACGTAGCTAAAAGCAATACCAATCATCGGGGTATCATCACTCCCCTCCAAGTCCAGTCCAGTCCAGTCCAGCTATTGCTTTACCGACTCCGACTTCTCTTCCGCCGATTCCGCGACCGCGACCTGGACCTAGACCGCGATCTTGACCTCAATCGCCGTCTTTCCCGCCGCACAGACACGCTTCTATCTCGTCTGCGTCTCACGTCCTTATCCTTGTCCTTGTCCTTGTCCTTGTCGCGGTAGCTTTTCCGGTCACGGGATCCGTCTCTGTCGCGCCTATCTCTGTCACGGTCTCGGTCACGGTCTCGGTCTCTGTCCCGGTCCCGGTCCCGATCTCTCTCTCGACTGCCATGTCTATCTCGTTTACGATCTCCATCTCGATCCTGGTCCCGATCACGATCATGGTCGTGATGCTGTTCCCTATACCGCCTATCGCGACTCCCACTCCTCGATCGACTCCGGCGTCTCTCATTTCGATCATCACGATCATGGCCTTTAAGAGCGAAGCTTTTAGTCCTGGAGGCGTTTCCTCACGGCCTGGATGGGATCCAAACAAAAAAAAATTGGGAGGCGTGTATAAGGGAGAACAAGAAGACTTACCCAGTGGCTTGCGATCCTCAAGCCCCGGAATGGGGAGACCCTTGGCCTTTGCGTCCTTTTGCGCGGCCAAGTATGCTTTGGCTTCTCGTTCTCTCTTGCGGACCTCGACCATTTTGCGGACTTCGAGCTCCTCTCGAACGGTGGAGGCGGTTCGGGCGGCGGAGGTGCCCGCGCTCTTGTCTCGTTTGCGCGGTTCGTATCGGTCGCTGACCCCGCGGCGGCTGTCTCGGGAGCGGGAGCGGGAGCGTCGCGTGCGGGACGGGCTTTTTTGGGAGCGAGGGGGGCGAGATCGAGTTCGCTCGCTGCGGGGGGGTGATTTGGAGCGCGCGTGCGAGCGATGACGAGCAGGGCCTGTGTGGGAGCGGGAATGTGCGCGTGAATGGTCTCGGCGGTCGTCTCGTCGGTCGTCTCGTCGGTGTCGAGAGCTCGAGCGGGATTTATCTCGTCGTAGGCGGGAGCGGCTCCTGTCGCGCCTCGAGCGGTTGCGAGATCGACTTCTGCGGTCTCGTTTCGGCGACCGTGAGCGTCTGCTGCGACTCCTCACTCTGAGCTTGTCTCTATGTTCCCTGCCTCCATCTCGGCCTCTGTCTCGGTCCCTGTCTCGGTCCCTATCTCGGTCCCTATCTCGGTCCCTGTCTCGGTCCCTATCTCGGTCCCTGTCTCTGTCCCTTTCTCGGTCCCTTGTACGATCCTTGTCCCTGTCTGTGCCTCCCTCTTGGTCTTTATCTCGGCCTCCATCGCCAGCACGGGAAGCGCTGCGGGCAGGATGCTTGGGCTCGTCGCGAAGACTTGATATCTTGGGGTCCGCGGGCGTCTTCGATTCGCGTCGCTCGTTCTTGGAGCTGCTGTCGTTGGTCTTGCGAGTCTCTCTTCGGATGGGATCAATGGCCGACGCGGGTGCTGTCTTACGAGGCGGCGGCGCTAGAGCCTCGTCGACTTCCAGTTCGGGTTTGGCGGAATCTGTCCGGGAGCTCTCTCGTAGGAGATCTGCCAGTGCCTCTTGTTCTAGCCTATCGTTGTCTTCCTTGGACAGCGTCCGGTCCGGCACCGTGGGTTTGGGTTTCGTATCTCTGTCGCGGGCCCGCGACCCATCTCGTGGTTGACCCTTTCCGTGTTCCTTGTCTCGGGTTCTTTCTCGGGTTCTATCTCGGGAGCGGTCCCTTTCGCGGTCCCGATCTCTGGGTCCATCACGATCCCTCCCCTTGTCTCCAGACTGGCCCCGCTGCTCCCTCTCCTTATTCCACACTTCGCGCTCCTTGTGTCGTCTGTCACGCTCTTCATCTCGCAAGCGTTCCCTCTCTGCACGCTCCTGCTCTCGTTTCTTGCGACGCTCGTCTCTTTCCTCCTGTCTTCTCATTTCGGCCTGTTCGCGTTCTCGTTCTTCCTTCTTGTGTTCCTCTCTAGCAATGCGTCGCTTCTCCTCTTCAATCGCCGCCTCCTTGAGGCGGATTTCCTCTCTGAGTCGTTCGCGTTCTGCCTGACGAGCTGCAATATCTGCCGCATATGCCTCGTCCGACTTTGATCCTCGCATACGCTCAGCCTCGGCGGCTTCTTCACCAATCTCGGCGCGTCGAATCTCACGAATTTGCTCCTCGATGGCGTCCAGGTCAATCAGCTGCCCAATTACATCCTCGGCTTTCTGATACACGCCAGATCGTTCTAGGGCGCCGTCAATCAGCGCCGCTGCTTTTCTGCGATCTAATGTGAGGAGCTGCAGCGGATTGCGCTCTACTTCCTTCTCCGCCACCTCGAGAATGGCCTTTGTGACCTGAGCTTCGTAATCCTGTGTGCATGTTAATCATTATCCAACACAGAAGAGATTCTAACATGTCGGTGCATACACTGGCTGCAAACTTGTCCCATACTTGCTTTCGAACCGAGTCGTACGCGCCTCCCTTCTTGAAGCTATGCGCGAGGCTTTCAATGGCGGCTCGGGTTGCAGAAGGCAGCGGTAGATCGGAAGCTTTAAATTTTCGAGGAGCGGGGTGGATGACTGTCGCATCGCCAGCATGAGAAGGCTTCTTGGTCGAAGTTGCCATAATTCGTCACGGAGCGACGGACGCGCAACGTCGTCGATTGTGGTAAGTGCAGGCAGCGCAGGCAGGTGGTCCAAAAGGGGGACTTATGTGTCGGCTGGCATTTCGTACCTGCACGCAGAAGAAGGTGCCAGGCTTGTCGAATACTTGCCGCGCGCAAGTGATGCTGGAGACGACGGGAGCGTAACAAATCGTGATTGTGAAGACAGCAGGGTTGCGATGAAGTCGGTTCTGGACATGCAAGATCTCGAGAACGCGGACCCACGTGACGACAGGATCCTGCTATGTATGTACATTATTTAGGCTAGGTAGGGATGTACCTACAGTGGCCCCAAGTGGATAACGCGAAAGTCTCTCCACTTTTCGTCGCGACGCGTCAATTTAGTTTCATCCAAAAACTAACCCATCGTTTTTGAGCAGTCATAGTTACCACACCACGCCCTTTGAAGCCATTCAAAAAACATTCGACGGTACGCACTAGGAATCGTGTCTTCTCGGTCTTAACAGCAGGCAAATCAGCCAAGCAGATCGCTAACAACGAGGGTATCCTCCCAAGCCTCGTTTATGGCATTAAAAAACGGTTCACTACCCAAGATTGGGGATTCTCACCAAAAGGGCGAGGGCACCCGACCAAGCTAACAAAACACGATTTGCGACACTTCCAGACAAACATATATCAAGAGCCATTCACTACCACCAAAGATCTTCAAGAAATATGCGCTCCTCATGTTTCTACGGAGACAATCGCACGATACCCCAAGGCAAGGGGAGTTATGCATCGCCAAGCCGCACAACGCCCATTTTTGAGAGAAGAACATGTCTAATAAAGGTTCCAATTCGCGCTCAAGGGGAGTGGATTTGGCGCCCTGCCGGTCAGGATTGCACCTCGAACTTGAGATTACAATAACTCGGCTTCTAAGCAGCGGAATGGGCTCATTATATGCTTGAAAGCAACCAAATTCGATTATACGGAGTATACAAGCCAGAATAAAAGACCCCCCGGTACTCCGTATATCTGTCGGAATCGCACAACACGGATTATCCTCGGCGTTCCATGTTAGGTGGGATCGCACGTGACGAGCTGCGATCCCTGGTCAGTGGTGACAGGATAAAGGGCTCGTCCCCTCGAGCCCCTTTCCTGTAGACGACAAGACTACAAGAGACCATAAGATACCAACGTGTGTACCGTTTTGACATATCGTGTGTTCGATATTCTGCATGCATGCTTACTTTCATTTGCTTTCCCTTGGCGAATCCAACAATATCCTTATGTTTTGGGGTGGAGTTCGCTACGGAAATAAGGGTTCTCTCGTCGTCCTCCCGGGGGACCCCGACTCGAAGAGAGGCGGCGTCACAAGCGCGGTTCGCTGTGATCAACTTGACGAATACCTCTCAACTATGCTCGATAGTGACACTATCTTTATGCATGACAACGCCCCGATTCACATGGCCAGAAACGTGAAAACTTGCCTCGAGGAGCTAGCGGTGACTCCTCTGGAATGGCCGCCATGCAGGCCCGCCGCCCGACCTGAATCGCATTGAGAACCTCTGGTCATGCCTCAAACAGCAGATCTTCAAACGTGATTCGAACATGGCGCATATGAAGAAGTCCCAGGCCGCATTGGATCACCTTGAAAAAACTGCGACAAATGTTTGGGATGAATTCGAAATGACGCTTGTTAACGACCTTATCGACAGCGTGCCTGACCGTCTTCAGGCTGTGATAGATTCCAAGGGTTAGTATACAAAAAATTGAGGCATTCAGCTAACTAAGCCTCCATGATTCTATAGACTATAGACTTGCTTAATTACGCATTTTCTTTTGGCATTTTATATGGCCAGATTGCGAAGAAGTAAAATTAATAGGTGTGGCGATCCAAAATGGAACCAATTTGGCGTTTCGCATCATTCACTTGGTGGGGCGTACCCGAGAGCCAAAATTTAGAAATACGCTAGACTTCAGTACATGTTCAGTTTGTCCATTGTCTCACACAGTGGAAAGTCAAACGAAAGAATGGTCTATCTGAAACCATGTATTTTGATGCAAGTTATGAACTCAGGTATGTACAAAGTTGTAAATGAGCGATAAAAGCGACTATCCAGGAGACAGCGTGTTGAACCGCTGCTCGGCCGATTACCCTAACCCATTCCATTCAGACCACCTCCCAAGCGGTGTCGAATTTCTAAATGGCAAATTGCAAGTCTAATTGTGCTATTATATACAAGCATATCTCATTGTTTTCTTCGCGTCGTCGGGTTCAAAGGAGAGAAAGAAAGAAAACAGATCATCAGCAAACAAAGTTGGTAGGCAGGCATCCAGCGCCATCCTCTTACAGGCACTGCGAGTACCACGGGTTCTGCTGCTTGCAGGTTGAACCAGCAACACAAGTAGTTGGTCCATTCCAGTCCTTTCCACCGCACTGTCCCCAGCGCTGAGCCTGTCCATTGGACTTGTTTCCTTTGGGCTTGCCATCACCGGGCTTCTTGCCCTTTCCTTTCGACTTGTCTCCGCCGGGATTATTGCCACTGGAACAGGGAGTTCTGGACGTGGGGGATGGCGCCACGGGGCCCTTGGAAGGCCTCTTCCGGGGGTGGGTAGGCTTGGCCTTTGGGGCGCCGACTGGCATGGACAAATTATTGACAGGAGCGGGACCGGGAGTAGGGACAGAATCAGATCCGCCATAAGGAGTCGCAGTCGATGTGGCCGTGGCCTTGACAATCTTCTGGTCAATGGTCGCAGGCACACCGGGGATAACGGCCGGGCCAGGAATAACGTAGTCGAGTGTAGGCACGTAGATGTTGGTCAGGACACCGGGGTCGGTGGACTTGTACAGCTCCGTGCCCTTAACACCGGCCGGGTTGAGGGTTCCAGAACCAGTAATCTTCAAGTTGAAGCATTGAGGGTACGACTGAGCTCCGTCGGGCTGGCCAGCGCTATGCAGAGCAATAATCTCATGACGAAGCACGTAGTTTCCGGGAGCGAGTGACTTGGGGATCTGGACCTGCCAGCTGTTGCTGTTCGCAATGAGAACATCGTCTGCGAATGTCTGGGGATTTTGCTTCAAGAGACCCGCGCCGTCGATCTTGAAGAACTTTAGCGTCGTCTTGTCGACTTTTTCGCAGGGTCCATTGCAGTTGGCGAGGTAATCCAGCACGGGGCCCTTGTGTGAGACCGGCCACGGCGTCCACTGCAGGGAAAGAACATCTCCCGCGGCGACTTCGACGTGTGACTGGGCCGGCTTTGCATCCCTGTGGCAGATAATGTCGGGGCTGCCGAAGCTGCTGGGCGACACGAATCCCAGATCCATCTGCTTGATGGTCCAGCCAAACACGTTTGGCGGGTTCGGGTTGTACGCGAACGAGGGACTGTCGTACCCCGGGTAGGCTACGCCCTTGACAACGACTTGGCTGATACGACCATGGGCGGCCACAGTGAGGGCGTAGCCCAGTGGAAGGAGAAACTTCATGACGGCCATGACGTAGAAGAGAGGGTGTTGTACGTCGAAAAAGAAGGGTTGTGTATATGCAGAAAAAAATGACCCAGACTCGATGATACCAGCTCAACGAACCAAAAGATGTAAGAAGTGAAACAAAGAATGAGGGCAACAAAGAAGAGGGAAAGGCGATGACAAAAGATTGTGTGATTGTTGCTGATGATGGAGAAGAAGACAAGAGACTATTCCAGTGATTTGATCTTCTTTATATACACGATTTGTCTCAAGAAGAAGCCAAGTTTAGTTTGCAAGAAACACCAAACCGATCGGCTATGACCGAAAGTCGGTATAACCGCAATTATTGGCTGGGTTCCCACCTTCATTGTCGCATCGTCAAGTTTCGAAAAAACTCCTCAATGCTCTGCTTACACATGATTTTCTCGGGCTGAGTTCCCTCTTTCGTGGAGAAACGAGCGTCTCCTCAACAGTCAAGCTGGAGTAAACGTTCCTTTGGCGAGAAGACGAGAAAACAGGAAGAGGCTGAAGCCGCGAACCGGCAACTGCAGCTCGTTTCGCATAGACAATATACGGTTGGATGAAAAGATATGTTCCTGAAAAGACGACAGCGGAGCCAAAACTCGAGAACTGTGACAGCGAGGCGCTTGCAAACGGAGAACAAACCAACAGACGAGGGGCGCTTAACCTGGGTTCCCATGAAACGTTCCAAGTCTTGGAACCGATGCATGCATTGCCGCTCCGCTGGTTTCGTGCTCGTTACAAAAGTCATGACACATTCCTACATATCCAAGCTTGGATGAGCGATCTAGTGGTTGTCAATGAAGAAAGGACGAGCATAACATGCCAAGCAGAACAAAACTTTGCCATGCGATTTCTCGGGGAGGGAGGGGCTAAAACAGATCAAAAACTTCCCCTTGCCTCTCCTCTCTCGCTTCCCGCCCCTGGCTTGTGTCCACTGTCAACTCTCGAGCCGCCGATGCAACGTGGCTATTTAGCCTAATCGTCGCTTGAGTGATAAACCGGCGAACCCCGGACAGGCAACGCAGTTGACAGGGGGCACACGGCAATCGGCCGAAACTGCATCGTGTATGTATGTATGTATGTACTCCGTAGAAGAGGAACAAGATGCATACTCCGTACCTAGCCTGTCAAACCAGAAAGACGTCATCCTACTTCAGGAACAGTCTACGTCGTAGCATTCAAGCCCGCAGCGAATACCGGTAAACTGAATGTCGCGTACTATTCCGGGAATTAGGAGTCCTTGTTCATGGGAATTCCCGGCAGCTTGAATGAGAATAGCGCGGCAAAGGCGTGAAAGGATTCTCCATCGGCATTCATGCTCATCCCGCGTTGTTCAACAATGGGACGACCATTTGTTCGCAGAGCGTGCCCCCTTTCCGCCTTCTTTAGTATCTGGCCCGACGAGGGTATCCTGATAAAAGTCGTTTTTGGTTGTTCGCACTTTGCACCAACGGAGCTTCCGGGGAGGGGATCCTAGACGAAGATACTGTTGGGAAGCACTCACGGAGGGATCAAACGAGGGATGCGGCGAAGCTGTCCGCGATGGAAATTGCTGACAAAGATCGCGGCGTGGGATCGATCTGTGTGGGAACTCGTGGGAAGTTTCCCGAAGAAAATGTCAAGGGGGCTTAGGCTGTTCCATTGGAAATAATTCCCCGAAGGCAGAGTCTTGTCCGTCCTTCCGCTCTTGGCCGTGGTCTCGGTGGCTCCGGTTATGATGAAAGGATATCTGTACGTACGTGTAGCTAATTACTCTCAGACGCTCTCATCCAATGCCATATGCGCTCGGTAATAGCCACCCGGATGGAAAGAATCTTTGTGCGACATCGTCTTATGGTGAGAGACAATGGCTAAGCCGCGTGAGCATGATTTGAGTCAGGACTCTCATTATACCTGCGGCCACATACATATAGGTTTTTTGTTCTAGAAGTTCCGTGGACTCGTGGATCCTTGCTGACCTAGTTTCGGTTCAGTTATAGCCCTTCTTTGGAAGTTGTGTTGGTATTGCGCTGGTGTACATAAACAGAAGCACTTTCCTTTGCTTCTGTTTCTCATATTACAAATTGTAGTTGTTGGGAATGGCACGAATACAGTACATACTACATGGGGGGGAAATATCATCAGAATCGTAGAGTAGAGTTGACACAAACCGAACCCAACCCAACGCAACCCAACGCCTTGCAGAAAGGATCAACGGAAGTGCTTGCCTTGCCGGTCCGGCACACGTAACCCTGAAAAAATCGCAACATTGTTCAGAGTCGTGCAGCGAGTGATACGATTCCCCACTGCTTTTCTCTTTTCCCAGCTAAAACTCCCCTTCACCTCCATTGCTCGCCATGCTCGCCGCCCAGAGACCGACGAGCCCCCACCAACTGACTTTCCACCCTCGGTAAAGGCCTTCCATTCCCTGTCCCTTAATACGTGTAGTTTGCAGCATCTTGGTTTTAGATTTGCCCTGTTTAATGCCCGATGTGTTGGCCGCGGTGGGATTCAAACGTGCGCCTTCTTCTGTGGCAATGTGATACATTGTGCCAACGACGCCGTTATAGTGGCCAAGTGGCACAACGGTATCGAACTTTTTGTCCGGGCCTCCCAGGGCGCGCACGTATTCCTGTGAAGAGAGAACCGCCATTTGGCCGCGGCGAAGCACCGTTTCGATTGGGAGCTTCATAAGGACTGCGGCAGAAGAAGCAAAGAATTTGGCAACCGAGAATGTCATCGGTGACACTTTTCTGTCAATCATGAATCGAGTGCGGAGTACGAGAGGTGTCGAAAGCGTCAAGAACGGGTGAACCAGTGAGTTCAAAATTGTGGGAAGTGCAATGGCGGAAGGACAGAGATACGAGGGCAGCGCCCGGAGTGCGGCCATAGTGCGGCGCTGTCCTTTGGAAATCGGCGTCATGATGAGCCTGGAAAAGTGTCGGAAAGGACAGCATTAGAGAAGCAAATACTAAGAGAACCCCACGGGGGGGCAGCAAGACGCAGACGCATAAAGGAATATAATGACATACCTTGTGCGAACGAGGTCCAGCGGCGAAAGCAGCACACCCGTTACTACAGCAGCCCCAGCAGCCACGAAGAGTGAGGCCCAAGGATAGGGCGAGGCAATGTCTATCAGCCGGTCGAAATCGTCTTTGACACCTAGATCCGGAACGTTGAACACGGCACTCAAGAAGCTCCTTCCCCAGTTTTCCAACAGCGACTGTAAGACGTTATATAAGAATGTCGCATTCGAGCCCTTCCAAACTCCCCAGGCGCCATCCTTTTGCCAAAGTTGGCCAATGACATCAAGCACCGAGTCGGGCCTGCGAACGTGGATGTAGTGCTCGGGAGGCGCAGCTTTCGTCGGAATTGACGCGGGCGGCGGCGGCGATTGCGCGCGGCTTTTGTTCAAACCCCTGCTGTACGATGATGTCGGCGTACCGGGAACGTGGGAAGTAAAGTAGGACACTTCTTCTTCTGAGTCAGAATCATGGTACTACGGTTTTCATTGCCGTCAGTAAGGGGGCTCAGTTTGCGCGGGAAGATGAGCTAGAAAAGGAACAACTCACATCATATGCCGAGCCTGTGCGGCTAGAAGTCTTCTTCCGCGCTGCTTCTGGTTCGGCGACTCTCAGCGCGGCATCCTCGTCTTGGTCCCGAGCTTGCAGAATCGTCTTGGCAACCTCGAACGGTTGCGCCATCAACACGGAGGTGTACTTCCACATCAACTCGTCCACCAGCTCCTTGACATTCTGCATCACGGACGGCGACGAGTCGTGCAGGTAGCCTCGGTAGTCAATGTCGGAGAGGGCGTGACGCGCCTTGGAGGCGTAGTGACCACCTGCGTCGGCCGTTGCTTGCCCGATGCCGTATTGGCCTTTGGTCGCGCTCGTCGCGGCTGACACGGGGTCCGTCATCGTCTCGCCGATGACGGGCGCCCTGTAGTAGGGCCGGAGCGGATTGACGCCCTCTCTATAAGTGCTCATAGCTGCTAGTGAAGGGACCGGTGCATTTGTTTCGATGACTTGCTCCATGCGCGCAAGGACTGGCCGTCGAAGTGTCTGATGGTGGAAATGAAGTCATCCCAGCTAGCTTTTTTTCCTCGGTCAAAAACGCGATGTGAGGGCGTCTGAGGCCCGGAGCTGGAGCGGCGGTTCCCGGCGAATGGATTTCCCGCACGCGCCTTACCACCACTCTGCATACTCTGCATGTACTCAGGTACATACATTCCCAAATTTGTAGCCCTCTCCCGTAATTAGCTGCTGCCGGCTTTCTAACTGGTCTGACTGGTCCAAATGGTGGACCTGTTTTAACCGCCACTTACCGGAGCTCCATTTCCAAGCCGTTTTTTTCCCTCTCCTCCGCTCGGAGGTGCGAGACAAATTGCGAGCCTTTGAATACATAGTAGCCGTTGGCGATAACTGCATGATGTGCTGAACACTCCATTGCGGCGCGGTACACAGACAAGAAGCGTGTCGGAAAACTCGTCTCTTCGCTCTTCCACTTTCTGCCTGAACGGATCCAGCCAAGACATAGAAACATGTCTTCTGCTTCGAGGACACTTGTGGCCCGCCTTGCGACACTGCCCGCAAGGGCTTGCCGACGAGCGCAACAAGTCCACACAAGTCCACTGACGTCTGTCGCATCCAGCCTGCCTCTCCGACGGAGCGTGGCACATAACTTGGCGACGCGTCATTCACTGTTTTCTCCCTCGCGATGCTTCTCAACAACCTCGGCGACTCGTCACGGTCACATTGATCCTCCCAAGCCAGGCGAAGAGTGAGTCCCGCCGTATACCAGCGCGTTCCAGATCTGGGGGCAACCTGCAGTTACTAACTGAAGACGACCTCAATTTGTTATATGTTAGGCTATACGTCACGTTTGTGGAAAAGGACGGCCAAGAACACAAGTTCGCCGTCTCGGCCGGCGATAACCTACTGGACATTGCGCAAGCCAACGACATCGAGATGGAAGGAGCCTGCGGAGGATCTTGCGCGTGCTCCACCTGTCATGTCATTGTAACTGACGAAGCCTTCTATGACAAGATGCCCGAGCCTGAGGACGACGAAAACGATATGCTGGATCTTGCGTTCGGCCTTACGGAGACTAGCCGTCTGGGATGTCAGGTCAAGATGACAAAGGAGCTGGACGGTCTCGTGGTCAAGTTGCCTTCTATGACGCGGAATCTACAGGCCAGCGACTTCCAGTGAAGATGGGAAAACGGGTGCCCTAGGCGGCGGGAATGGCACCAGGATAATAAACATGAGTATTCTACCACCAACGGCATTAGGGCTTGAGTAATGTCTGGGTGGTTGATCATTTGGGGGCGAGAGTGGGCGGGCTATGCAGCCTATTCTTTGACCAATCTTGTAAAACAGTATGCGGGGATCAAACTGAAGGGACTGGTCTTGCGAAATAGCGCTGGGCCATTTAGGGAATTGGCAAAAGTCGCCCACTACATCGGTTTCGCGTCCTTGTAAGTAGAGGGGTGGGTATCTCTGATTTGCATTTCCAGGCGCAAAAGTAACGTCCTCGATACACAACATACACCGTGCTATATACACGCCTTAGTTTTCTATGCGGAGAAACAAAATGAAATAACATAAGTGACAACACTGTACAAGTACATACAACAAGATGGAAATAGGGATTGATACCGAGGAAGGTAACAGAGCAAAAAAAGAAACTCGAATGAATAGTTGACCAAGTCTGTTTTACGCCTCTTCCAACCCCCCCTTCTTCAACCCTCCACCTCCCGAAGCTATCAAATCCAAAAATCCCTTCTTACTGAGCTCATTCACCTTCGCCTCACGATTATTCATACCAATCACACCGTCCCTCCGTGCATCCTTCTCCGCCTCCACGGCCTTGACCTGCGCGGCGCGCACCGCATTAAACAACTTCACCACACCCCTCTGCGCTACTTTTCGCAACCGCCTCTCCGTCTCCAAAATGTGCGTCGTTGTCATTGCCGTCAAATCCTCCGGGGCTCCTATGTCGAACTCGTCGCGGCTGGTAACTAGGACTTCCCTGATGCGGCCCTTTTCGAGGGCCTTTTTCTTCTGCTCCTTCATGTGTCGCTTGGCTTTGGCTTCTAGGACGTCGTCGACGGCTGCTTTGGAGGCTTCGTGGGCGGCGACACTGCGGGAGAGGACGGGGTCTGCGCGTTTTGAGGTGGAGAGTTTGGTGGACAGGATTTTGGAAATGGAGGTGGCGAAGGCGTTGGGGTCGTTGCGCTTGGATTTGGTCTTGTGTCTGCCGTTGTCGCCGTTGTCTGAATCTAGGTCGTATTCATCCACGTCATCTTCCTCGTCGTCGTCGTCGTCGTCATCATCATCGTCCTCATCCTCATCCTGGTCGTCGTCCTCATCATCATCATCTTCTTCCTCCTCCTTCTCCTCTTCTTCTTCTTCCTGCTTGTCCTTTTTTGATATCGCTGCAGGTTTCGAAGCGCGCTTAGCGGGTTTGAGCTCTATCTTCTTGGTCTTCTTCTTGGTCTTCTTCTTGGTCAAAGCAGGGCGCTCGACCTCCGAGCTTGAGGTCTCGTTTTCCGAACTATCTTGGGCGGCTACGCTATCAACTGTGGCATTGTGAATGTCGTCATCTGAGTCGAGGAGGTTGACGGCATCGAAGTTCTGCTCTTCATTTTCATTGCCGCCGTCGCTCTCAGAGTCGCTGTGGTATTGTTGCTGTCGCTTTTGTTTCTTGGACGGCCGTTGTTGCTTGGCGTCGAATGCGCGCTTTTTCTGCCCGGCCATGATAACGGAAGTTGTCCTTTTGTCTCTTCTTCGTTCTGTTTCTATCCTTCAGGTAGTGCGATTTGATTTGAGATATGCCCGCCAATGTTACTTCCTCTTTGCCAATCAATTGAAGGATGCAGACCGAGAAAGTTTTGGCATTCTGCCGGGTATTTTTTCTTGGATCAGAGGGGCCAAGGTAGGCGGTGTGCTGAATCCCGAAGCTGGTTCTCCGGAGGAGTGGGGCCAGGGACCCCCCGTCGCTGCAGCAAGGTACATACATATGTACCTATCGGATGTTGCAACTTGCGACCAAGATGTGCTCGGGACGAACATCCAAACCCAAACCCACCATCCGTTCAAGCTCACAATCACAAAAGTCTAGATCTCTATACAACTTGGATCTAGGAGGGTTGTAAATAACCAACACGTTTCACCTCGGAATATAGCAGGGATAGGAGGTTTTTAGCCATTGATAACGGAAAGCAGGATCATATCGGTCCATCGCTGTGAAACAACTCTCTACATTATGAGACAGATGCGGTAAGACGTCAAAATTTGAAATCGAAGGTATCGCTGCTGAGCCGGAACAGGAGCCGCTGAGGTGTCTCAAGAACGTGACCACGAAGTTTCTCGAACTGGAACCTAGTTTGAAACGTAATGTACAAGTCAATCGAAGGGTATCACGCTGTAATATATACAAAAATACGCTCATGGCCCCGACTCATTCTGAAGCCAACTCAACACCTCGAGCGTCAGGGCTGTCAGCCGGCGTCAAGAAAAGTTTGACTCGGTCCCATAAGGACGCGCCGCTACTTGACTCCCCAATAATACCGGTCTGGACAATTCGCTTCGCCCAACGCTCCACGCCGTCAATGTACAGGCGGTATTCCAACGTACTCTGGCCGTCGACATTGTCAATTGTGAATGAGCCAAACTTGTAATGTCCAGAGGGAATGTACCTGCGTTTCTGTTAGCACACAATTAACTTCATTGGATTCCGTGTAAACTTACCCTAACTTGACATCTTCATCGTCAACTTGCTTGTAAGTAGGGATAGGGGATGCGAACTGGTTCAGCGGGCTGGTTGAAAATTCGTAAACAGATGCTGAGTCGGACCACTTCGAGTCGGGAGGTGGGGGAAATTTCGTGGCTGCAAACTCGTGACGATCGCCAGAGAGGATAACAACGGTGTTTCCACGAGTGCCAGCGTCCCACATGGCCTTGAGAATCTTTTTTCGCTCCACCAAGAAGCCACCCCAGGTGTCCTGGACATTCACCGGCCAGTTCTTGGTAAATGGAACGGATGAAGCTACAAACTTCCACTTGACTCCCTTGGGCTCAGGACGAGCCAACCAAGCCAGGAAATCAGCCAGTTGGTCCGCCCCGAGCATGGTTTTGCCCTCCGTGTCAAACGGCTCGCTATTGCTGGACCGGTAACTCCTCGTGTCCAGCAAGAAAAAGCTGGCTGGGCCTTGAACAAACTCATACCACGTGGCGTCATTGCGTCTCTGACTTCTTGTACCCGCCATGATGGCGGTGGGTGGGTTGACGATAGCTTGATATGTGTGCCAAGGACCAACAGCAGCGTTGTATACTCCAGTACTGTTAGAGGACCAGTCATTGGAGATTTCGTGATCGTCTAAGACATGGATCCAGCTCAGATTTTGTGCCACAGGTGCCCAATCGGGAGATGCATATACCTGCCTGTACTGCATGCGATACTCCTCGGTCGATTTACCGAAGCGCTCAGGAACATCAACATAGATGAAGTCCCCCAGGAACAACATGAACTGAGCACTCAGGTCTGGAAGCTTTCGTGCTAAATGTCGAAGACCAGGAATAGCGAGAGCGTGGTCTAGCGGATTATACGGAAACCGAGGTAGAATGCAAGATGTAGAAAGAAACGTGAATTTTCCGTCGTTGACGGATGGCATGCTGCCAGGCTTGGGAGGGCTGAGAAATTCACCCGTATGATTGTTGGATGTCTTCCATTCGTACCAGCGCTGGTCAGAGTATCTCAGCGGAACAGTGATCGCCTGAGTGAAGTCTGTCTCATTGCTTGTCAGCTTGACGTCGACGGTTGAGTACCAAGCGGCATTTTCCAATAGTGGCTCGGCGCCTTTGGCACGAATCTGCAAAGTCACTGGCAGCTGCGACTGGTCCGGCTCGCGGATTAGGAAACGAGCTTCACTAGAAGACACATATCCTAAGCGGACAAATGACAGGTCCTCAGCCGTGTGATACCAACGTGCCCGGTACAGCGTGTCGACTGTGAAGCCAACAAGAAGAGCATTGATCAAGACACCGAGCAATGAGAGCTTTGGTTGCGCGCGACTTGGGGCTCCATAAAGAAGCACTTTCCAAGGAGCTTCGTATTTCTCCTCCAGGATGATGTTTTCTTGAATATCAACCTCTTCGGCCACTACCTGAGACTCCATTGCCTGTCCTGTTTCCGTGAGGAGACGATTTTCAGGGGTGATAGTCGTTTGCTTGACGGTAATATCAATTTCATCCTCCAGCACTTTGACGTCGGGACCAGCGAAGAAGCTAGCGAAGAACGAGGGAATGTAGATGGCGAAGAGCGCGTAAATGATTGATGGAAAGTGAGCCTACACGCGATTAGACTAGCAGTTTCACGTCAAAGCAATTGGCTTTTCATACAGGAAACTACAAGTCAACATTAGTTTAATCAGCACCTTGAAATTCGCGCAAGCTGGTGTACGAACAAATCTCAAGAACAAAATGGCTGATACGCGCAAGGCGACCGAGGTCCCCTTGGCGATCGCAGTTTGGATCGACATTTGGTCGGCAAGCGCAAGACAAATCAAATTAGTGGGAGATGATGAAGAGGAAAAAGGAGATGCGTCGCGCGGGCATGACCCTTCAAATCGAATGTATGTAACACGTCACCATGCAGCGCGATGCAAGACGTCGGAATTTCGGTACACGGGATGGACAAGGAGGATGCAGCAAGCTCCTGAAACGTACGTCACGTCATGCAGATGGCGAAGCTGAGCTGTGGCATGCACAGTGTCAAACAGTGTCAGCGCTGCACTGTCATGCTGTGGCTTGGCTCACCGAGACCGGCACAAGCGAAAATCCGGCGCCGAACGGGAAGCGTGGCCCCTTTGCGTGACGGCGCTGCGGAGCTGCAATTCTCAGCCCGACCTCGATATCCAGCGGACCAGCGCTAACAAGGAGCCACGGTGCACAAAAGGACGGATCTCCCCCTTGCTACATACAAATAACTCGAATTGTTCATCAGTGTTGCACGCGACAACGGCGACAACCTTGTATTAGAGCCCACACGATGAGGTTGTTCACGATAGCAGCGGGCTTAATTGCCTGTCTGATCACCGACGTCGCCGCGACCTCCCTGACGTACAGGCTAGATGCCAACGAAAAGGCCTGCTTCTACGCTGAAACCAAAACGGACAACGAGAAGATTGCCTTTTACTTCGCTGTGCGAAAACCTCCCGTTTCATTTAAGTTGCCGCGATTACACGAGAGCGCGATGGCGCCGTTCAGTTAACGCGTCATGGTCGTCTCCAGTGCTGTAGCTAACTGGTGTTTTGCGCTCATAGGTCCAATCCGGTGGTTCGTTCGATATCGACTATCTGGTCGAGGGTCCCAACAACAAAATCATATTGAAGGGTGAAAAGGAACGTCAGGGTGATTTTGTCTTTAATGCGCAGCATGCTGGAGAATACTCGTTCTGCTTCAACAACGAGATGAGCACATTTGCCGAGAAGCTTGTCGACTTTGAGATCTCGGTCGACAACGAAGATCGAACTGCAAAGCTGCCCTCGAAGCCAGGCACAAGCTTGGAGCAGACTTCAGAACTGGAGCAATCCGTATTCAAAATCTCTAGCCAGCTATCGACGATTACGCGAAATCAAAAGTACTTCAGGACTCGCGAGAACCGAAACTTTGCTACCGTCAACAGCACCGAGATTCGAATTGTCAATTTCAGCGTGATACAAATTCTCTTGATCGTTTGTATGGGGGCTTTGCAGGTCTTTATCGTCCGATTCTTCTTCCAGGTACGTGATTTGGTCTTTTGCTACAGGAATCTTGGACCGTCTGCTAAAGGGAGACAACTTCTAGGGCGCTCGTAAGGGCTATGTTTAAATTGCTTGCAAGGCGTTTGCCTACTAGTCCAAGATATTTCGAGGCGCATGTTGGAAACCCAGGGGCAAAAGTGGTCAATGTCGGAATGAATGATGCGATTGATGGATATGATTCTGCCCTGCGTAAAAATTGGCGGTGGCAGCTCAATTGCGGGTCGCAGTCGCGAAGATGTTGTTGACGACTTTGAAAGCAAGTGAGCGAGAAGGTCGTTGGAGCCGCACTAACCCTCGGCAAGCCCAGCTACTCATTAGAAGCTCAACTACGCTATGAAATAGTAATACACAGAGAAAGAAATGTAGTCGATCGGCTGAATGCCCCTCAAATTGCTGGAGCTAGCAGCCTCAAAGCTGTTACTGCAGCACAGAGCGCCTATGGCTGGTGCGTTTGATATGTAGCTTGGCACAGCTTGAGTGAGATGTGACAAGAAGTGAAGAAGCAGCGGCGCGTTTGGTAGCACAGAGCAGAGCGCCTGTTGCATAGATATACATATAGTCGGCCATTATCTCAGTCCTTTAAATATTCTTTCTCTCTAGACAAATGTATAATTACTTATTCAGACTATGTATCAGATTCCAACATCTTCTCTTAAATTCTCACTTCAGTACTACTTCATGTATGGAATATTTATGTACCTATGTATATACCTTGACGTAAACCGCTAATTTGACGGGGTTGCGTAGTGGACAGGCTAAGCCACACACACACACGCCTGGAGCTTGGGGTTGCGCCACATCTGGAATTCTTCCCCGTCCACATCAACCCTTCCACGACAAACTGCTTCATCCGTAACCGCAAACCGAATTTAGCCCTCCGTTCCAACCAAGTCACGCCAGTCATGACCTCGCTCGCGGCCTCACTGCAGGCGTCCCTGCCAAAGCCAAAGTACACAGGCGAGGAGGAAGAACCACCGGCCAGGGCGCAGCAACGAGGTCCTCGCGTCGTCGGGCCCGACCAAATTGACGAAACCCAGATTGTCCTCAAGAGAAGCGGTCCGCCACCGTATGGCCAGCGCGCAGGATGGAGACCGCGGTCGCAGGAAGATTTTGGAGATGGCGGCGCTTTTCCCGAAATTCCCGTTGCACAATACCCCCTCGATATGGGCAAAAAGGGCGCGACGACGAGCAACGCGTTGACGGTCCAGGTTGACGGCGAAGGCAAGGTCAAATACGACGCAATCGCACGGCAAGGCCACAGCCAGGATCGAATTATACACACTTCCTTCAAAGATCTCATCCCCCTCCGGCAGCGAGCCGACGCCGGTGAGATCGATCTCTCCCGTCCCGACAAGGAGACCGTAGCCGCGGCGACCGAAAAGACGAAGAACGCCCTCGCAGTCCTAGTCAGTGGCGCTGTGGCCGCCCAACGACCCAAGAACATCAATGTCGGACAGCGAAATGATCCGACGTTTGTTCGGTATACGCCTGCCAGCCAAATGGGCGACAACTCGAAGAAGCAAGATCGCATCATGAAGATTGTCGAGCGGCAGCGAGATCCTCTGGAGCCGCCCAAATTTAAACACAAGAAGATACCCCGCGGACCGCCCTCACCACCTCCGCCTGTAATGCATTCACCACCGCGCAAACTCACTGCCGAGGATCAAGAAATGTGGAAGATTCCTCCCCCAGTCTCCAACTGGAAGAACCCAAAAGGTTTCACCGTCCCCTTGGACAAGCGTCTCGCTGCCGATGGCCGTGGCTTGCAGGATATCACCATAAACGACAAGCACGCCCAGTTTGCGGAAGCCGTCAAAATGGCGGAGAGGCACGCACGCGAAGAAGTCCAGCAGCGAGCCCTCATGCAGCAACGGCTTGCAGAGAAGGAAAAGGCTCAAAAGGACGAGAACCTCCGATTGTTGGCCCAAAAAGCCAGAGAAGAGCGCGCAGCTGCTGCCGGGCGAGGGCGCGGGCGAAGACGGTCACTGGACTCGAGGGATTCAAGAGACTCGCGGTCACGGTCATATTCACGTTCGCGGTCCAGAAGCTACAGTGACTCCAGGTCAGCAGCCTCCCGCAGCGACGACGAGGACGCCGAAATCCGCGAGCGCGAAAAGGCCAGGCGAGAAAAGCTGCGGGACGAAGAGAGGAAGCTTCGACAGAACCGCATGGGTGCTGAGCGCCGTATGCAGGTCCTGGCCCGGGAGCAGGGTCGCGATATTTCCGAGAAGATTGCCCTGGGTCTGGCGAAGCCTACTCAGTCCAAGGAGACCATGTACGACTCGCGCCTGTTCAACCAGTCGAGCGGCTTCGATAGTGGATTTAATGAGGATAATCACTATGATAAGCCGTTGTTCGCGGCGCAGGATGCCATTAGCAGCATTTACAGGCCGCGTGCTAACGTGGAGGAGGATGATCCGGAGGCGGGAGATAAGGAAATGGCCAAGATCCAGAAAACGAGTCGGTTTGGGGAGGCGCTTGGCAAGGGCACGTTCAAGGGTGCCGCGGATGCAGAGGTATGCTTTATGGGGTTCCGGCCCGGGATAATTTTGTTGAAGCTCTCCTCTTGTGTGTTCTGCTCTTTTCCTGTTGCTCTCTTCTTAGTTGGTTCTTTGTTTCTCTGCACTTTTCTCCTTTGCTTTGTGACCCTCTTCCCAGCTATCCCGATATCCTTATTCTTTCTCTCTCTCTCTCTCTCTCTCTTGTTTCTCCTTCTCGCTGTTCTTGTCTCTTCTTCCTCTTATTTCTCGTCTTCTTTTTCACGACTCGGTTTTTTTTCTTTCAGGACATTCACGATACAATACTCACATTTCTCTCAATACAGGCCCGTGAAGGACCCGTGCAGTTCCAAAAAGAAGCCGCCCCCGCCGCCGACCCCTTCAGCGTCGACCAATTTCTTTCCGAGGTGGATCAGAGTTCGTCCTCAAAACGAGGCTACGGATTACAGGAAGCGGAGTCCCGCCAGTCAAAACGGGCGCGCGTGGATGACGAAGAGGATTGATGGGCAGGGAGGGCGGAGGCTGGTGGGCATTTGTATAGATGGGGCCGGGCCGGCATGGTTGAATTTACGAATTCTTGTATGAGCAAAATAATAAGAAACGGGGTGCAACAGCAGAAGCTGGGTAGCTATCCACTGCATGGAATAAACGTCGCCAAGCACAGTAAACGGGCGTGACTTGAGTTGGAGGCTAGAGCGATACTTCGTTTCGGGCAATTGGCCTACCTACCAGGTACCCATGTACATAAATGCCATGTGGACTCCTCCAAATGATGGTATGTATGTAGTTTGACGCGTCTTTTGCTCTCTTCTGTTTCTATTTGATCAAATTTCCGGTGCCAGCAGAACGGCTGAGACATGTGCCAATTTGCACTTGCAGGCAGATTTTGTTACTTTGATTACACGACGAAGCAACAGGACTTCGTGAATCGTCCTGAGTCCTGACTCCTGACTCCTGGCCAGTGACCAGTGACCGCTGCCCCACCAAGCATCAGGACAAAGCGTTGCGTCAACTTGCACGTTGCAACTCAATAACCCACGAAGGCCCACAGCGGGTGTGGCGTTATTAGCCCAAGCAAGTCAAAATCCGAAAACGTCTCAGACGCAATATCCGGTGATCGCCAGCCTGTCAGCAGACAAATAACCCAGTCCTCGTTTCGCTACTCGGTAATAACTACTGGCCCTGACCCTTGAACGCCTTGAAGCCTTTGCTCCCAATTCACCTTTGGCCAGCTGGGCACGTCGCCTTCAGAGTCAGCCAACATTGGCTTTCTCCATCTCTGCCCCGCTCGTGTCATGCGCGTCTGAAATACACCCTCATCCCGCCTTGCCAAAACAACATTCTCCCCCGACAAGGTCATCAAACTTCGCCGCTTTTCCAATCCACAGCACAGGGTCCGGTGTGACCTCAAAGACTTGGTCTTCATGAATCTCACAATGGCATTCGGGGCCTTCTTCGACACCCGGAAAGCCCTTCTCCTCGCACCACTCGTCTCATCCTCGTGGTCTCTCGTCTACGCCTGGGACCAGCACGTCTTCCTCAACCACCTGACACATCCGGAGCTCTGTCAGCGCAGCAATTCCATTCTCCCCACGTACTGGCGCGTCATGTTCCCCTTGGGCATCACGCAGGTCGTTTCGCTCCTCGGTACCACGACGTGGGCCTCGGTCGGGGCCATAGTCTGGCACAAGGATTTGATGCAGAGACGGGGCTCGCTGCTGTGGTATGCGGGTGCGGCGGGCTTTGCTGTCGCGCACTTGCTATTTGCACCGCTGGTCGCACCGCTGATCAAGTACATGATGGATGATGAGGGTGGGAGGCCGCTGGAGAGGAAGCGCGCTGAGCCCGGAGATCGGAACATCGAGGCGCAGCAGCAGTGGTTGGGGTATAATATGGTGAGGCTGTTGACGACAGATCTGGGCGCGTGGGTGTGTTGTGCGGTGGCGGTTGGGAAGACCTTTTCGCTGGAGTGAGGGGGTGGGAGAGGACATATTGTACATCACATTGTACTACACGGCAAGGCAAAACTTGAATCTCCTCAATGTCTCTCCCATACCAGCTGTTGGGGGAGTTACTCGTTGTCGCGGCTCGCCTTCTACCCAAGACAACGCAACGAGGTATGCATGGACGAGGGGGGGACATGACCACGGTATTGAATTTGACAGAGATCAGTCATGCGCACTCCAGCTCGGGGACGACTTGCCGCACCTTCTGCAATTCAAGCGACGACGAGGTCGATAGGCTGACTGATCTCCTGGACTTCCGCGTGCTTGATCTGTCAAATTGTCTAGCACGCAGATGTCCCGTTGCTTGATTCATATCTTTATTCGCAAAAGAGGCTGGAACTTGATCCTAGAGCGGACCTGCAACGGCGATGAAGCGTACGATGAGCTGCACACGCTGAAATAGAGCCTGTTGCTTTCCGTACAGACTCAATAGGGAGAATCAGGGAATTGCCCTTAGCTGTGTTTTCCTCTCAAGCAATCAATAAATGAATAGAGGTTGTGAGACGGTGGGTGAGTCGTCGCCAGACTCTGACCCACCACCGCATCTGTTCAACTTTGACTTGACTCCGTTCCGCCTTCAATGTATGATGCTCGCGTCTACACGGTACACCGATACAGGAAAGCAGCAATCGAGAATAAGAAAGGGCACGGAGCCACACAACCCATACTATTAAGAAAAGAACCATCTTACTGATTCTTACTACAAGGTCGCTGGCTAAACGACGGGCTCGATGCGCAAAGTTGAAACAGAGCCCATAACTTTCTTGATCCCGAGTCCTCAGAAATAACACAAGCCTGCTACATAGTGCCATGTCACTGCCATCTTCTCAACTGCTGCCACGAGGTGTGTAACATTGAAGAACCACAAATATTACGGAGTACGTATGTACCGGGCCGTCACGACATTGGCGATCTTATAGGCTCCATCGAGGCGCAGTGCCGCTTGCCATCGCACCACTTCTTCTTCGGATGTGAGCCAATGAACGGCCCTAATCTCGCGTCCTTCCCGGCAGGCAACACCAAGTCTACAACCAATTCATTGTGTGCCGCCGCACGGCCTCATGACAATCACACTTTGTTGTTGGATCAACGCGCAAACTTGGCGATGCATCGCACTGACCAAATGGCATGGCAAACGCGTGGTATCAATGGGTATCCGCCTTATCTTGCGTATTGCTCTCAGACAAACTCGGACAATGATGTGCGGCGTGCGTCATGTCATGGCGCGGAACAGGCAACGCGGGATGGCGACCACGGCCAGTTGCATTTGATCAACGATTTTGGGGAGTGCCTTTGGAGACATCGTCCCGTCAAAGATTTGATTTTGTGTACAAAGTATAGTATTCTGTCCCGAGACAGCACTGGCACTGTTGCACGTTCGCTACCGAGTAGGTGGCCGGCAGCTGTAGACACCAGATCATTCATTCGCGGCTCATAGCGTCAGCGGCCCTTTTCGACGGCAACACTTTGTGACTCGACGATTGCTCTTTTCGGGCTTTGGTCTTCCCTCTCAACCGATTTTTATCTACACGAATCATCAAAGCCACCGGAACACAGACGCTCGTTCTAACAAGATTATCGAATGCCAGAGAACGTGCCTCTGATATCGACTTTGCGATTGACAAATCTTCATTTGGGTCAGAATGACCCCGACACCAAGTATGGATGATTCGAAGATCCACGATTCAAAGATCAATGATTCAAAGATCCATGATTCAAAGATCCATGATTCAAAGATCCATGATTCAAAGATCCTTGATTCAAAGATCCTTGATTCAAAGATCCTTGATTCGGAGATCCGTGAGAATGTCCGGTCTCGAGACCTGGCCTCGCAGAACGATGATCGACATGAATTTAGCAGAGGTCATGAGCATCGCCCGACGCTCAAACACCCTCGATGGAATCCCCGATTCTGGACGCGAAAGGTCTGGATCGGCTTTGCCATCATCAACATGATGGCCACCGTCCTTGTCGTTTCCGCGGCCGTTGCGCGGACACGGGAGGGAAGCTCGTACCCGGATTATTCGCCATTGACGTATACTTTGAAGGATACTTGTACGTTATACGGTCTACAGAATCTCTCCAAGAGAAATTGACAGAATTTGTGAATCAAGGAAGCTGACACACACATCAGATGCTGGCGAATCCTTCTTTGATCATTTCAACTACAAAACGGGTGACGATCCAAGTACACAGCACACATAGCCCGCAAGAATCGCAGCTTTTTTCTTTGCTAACGCACATGGCTAGCCCACGGTTTCGTTCACTACGTACCGAGAGAAGAGGCCCTCTTCCGGGTAAGTTTGTTCTGTGAGCAGCATCATCACCTGCTACCAAGCTCACAAGGTACAGAATCTCACATACGCCACTCCAAGCACAGCTGTCCTCCGCGTCGACACAGCCGTCGGCCCCGAAAGCAAGCCCGACGCATCTACAGGCCGCTTCTCCGCTCGTATCGAGTCCAAGAAGACGTACGACGGCGGCCTCTTCATCTTCGACGTCAAGCACACTCCGTATGCCTGTGGCGTCTGGCCGGCACTATGGCTCACCGACCCATTCCATTGGCCCGAGCATGGAGAAATCGACATTCTCGAGTCCATCAACAAAGGCAACGATGGCAACGCCATGACCCTCCACTCCACGGATGGGTGCACCATGAGCGTCGAGCGCAAGCAGACTAACCCCTCGCTACAAGACGACTGCCATCACAAGGCCTACAAGAACGCAGGCTGCGGTGTTAAAGAACCCGACGCGACCTTTGGCGCAGCCATCAACGACGCAGGCGGTAGCATCATTGCTGTGGAATGGAGGACTGCTGGGATTCGCATGTGGCGGTTTGCGAGAGATGGAATACCGTACGACATTATGAGTAAGAAGCCCTATCCGGCTGGATGGGGAGCTGCCTCGGCCGATTTTCCCAGCACCGAGTGCGACATTGGGGCGCATTTCAAGAATCACTCCATTGTTGTGAATATTGATCTTTGTGGCGATTTGGTCTCTGAGAACTGGGAGCAGTCGGGATGTAAGTTCCTGCCCGTATGTCGCGCGTTTCGAATAGAAGTGACTAACTTGGGGTGTTGCTTTAGGTCCCAGTACCTGTACCGATTTGGTGGCCAATCAGCCTGATTTATTTGGGACGGCATTTTGGGAGTTTGGGTCATTCGAGGTGTATCAGAAGTCCTGATTTGCATCTGTTTGAGAAGAAGACAGGATTCGAACGAATGGAACATCAAATGATGTATGAATTTTCTTTGAAAGGGGCGGAAGGGGCATCAAATTGTGTGGATTTCCTTTGTTTGGAAGAAGTGTGGATGTAAATCCGCTCGAGGTGCGAATGTGACTACATCACACTTGTTTCTCTATTGCTCGTTGCAATTGACCTGGCTAGCAATCCTTCACTGAATGGAATCGATTTCAAGTTTAACACATACATGATACATTTTGAGCATATGCGTGTCGAGCTGTCACGAGGCATCGGTAGCAGAATAAATATCTTGCTCTGTTCAGCTAATGTGCCTGCTATGTACCTCTTTTGCCTTTGCCTCAATACCGGTTATCATACAGGAAACTTCAAAGAAGTCGGCTCAGGCTCGCCCAGACGGCACACCTGACTCTCTATTCCACCAAGATACAACAACATGAAGTGGGGAGAAGAAAACGCGATTGCGCTCAAATAATAACGCCGTGTCCCATGCAAGATGCAGCGGAATGAAAAAGAGGACGAAGATCAAGAAGAAGATCCAGAAATATTGCAACACAAACCCCAAACAAGATATAAGGACCGCAACGCCATCCGTGAAAGCAAAGCCATCCCCTGCAGCAACTCGTACATCTCTCTCGTGATCTCCCATCTCTGTATAACCACCCTACTCGTCCTTGGGCTGCCTCATCCACGCATCGATAGCAGCACTAAACGCCGCAAAAGCCAAACAACCCCCCGCCACGGCCTGAGGTCCCGCATTCTTCGCCAGAATGCCCCCCGTCAGACATCCAGCCGCGACACCGTTGCCTAGATCATTCTTGGCACGCAGGCCCTCGATTCCGCATTCAATTCCCGAGAAGAGCGCCCCGACTTTTCCAAAGTTTTTCGCCATGGAGAAGGACCGCGTGCCCATGTCTTTGAAGCCGTGTTTGAGTTGTTGGCGGAGAGGGAGAGCGGAGAGGGTTTGGCCGGCGCTGTTGGTTAGGGGAGTGCCGAAGGGGGTGTCGTAGGACATCTATGGGGGGAAATCAGGCGTTAGTATGGACGGAACAACTTTGTCGGTAACGCTGTCTCGTTTATGGGATGCTGATTTATTTATCGCTCGGAGGGGGGAGGGAACTGACAGAGGCCATGAACATGCCAAAGAGGCCACCCATGCCAAAGCCCATCACGCCGGACATGACGGACTTTCCGAAGCAGGATTCCATTGCGGCTTGCATCTTGAATGGGTTAGCTTCATCGCGCTCATGGTGTGGGTTTTTTTCATCTTCTTGATTGACTCGAGACGTAGATCGCGGGACGGGGATGCGAGGCAAAGGGGAGGAAACACACAGCCTTGACGTTAGGATCCTGCGCGCCGCCCGGGGTGAGCATTGTGCCACCGCCGAACGATCCCGGGAAGTTCATGGTAAGAGGACTTGCTTGTCGGTAGCAACGTGAATTTCTCTTTTCGTTTCCGCGGCGGTGGGTTTCGGGGAAAGGTTTGGCACGAGGAGCTGGGTTGTTCGGGAAGCGTCGCGGCTTGTGGACTTATGGTGTGGCGACCGCGTTTCACGACAATGTGAAAGCTTCGCCTGCTTAGGGAAAACATTTCTGCCGTTTGTTACCGCCCATGATGACGGCGTGGGGCTTCGCTTGAAGATCCCGGGATTTGATGGAGATGGCCGAATGGGGAAATTGTTTGAGTGATGCTATTGGTGAGAAGCCCCCTCCCTGGGAAGTTCTCGGCGATCGCCCGGCGGAAATTTGTGATCCTCTCATTCGCGTTCTCTCCATGCCAGCCTGGAGCTGGAAATGAGGGCGACGGAAACACAAAAGATGGTCGGCAATAAGTCAAGAGTCAATCCAGTCACTCATTGACGCGATATTCTCATGAGAGAACAAACGTTTTCTTCGACTCATCTAATTCGTCGCGACCAACGATTGATTGCCTGCGCTGGAGGCAGTGCGCCGCAGTGAGGCACATTCGTATAACTTTGCAGCTTTGAAACGGTCGTTGAAGCTGATTTACCAAAACCCCCGCTCCTCTCCTGATTCATATGGGACGATACCAGACTCCAGAGCGCGATGTAAGGCCTGTGAGTCGATCTCATTTTCCGGTGCAGATTCCAATCTTCAACTTGTGCCATCTTGATTCTTGATTCTTGTAATGGACGGGGTCCGAGGACGCAATGCATCTCTAGATTCTGGCAAACCACGAGGACATCACCGGTCCTCCCATCTTTCACTCACTTCACGAGCCGCCCGAATACATAAAGAAAGAGGATAGTGAACTGTGGATGGAATGAGAAAAAATAACATGTCACCGTGTCACGAAGAGGGACTTCAACTTTCAGGCTTCTTTCGACTCTAGAGCTCGCTCAGAAGGCACTGATAGACAGTCTACAGACGATGGTCAGTGAGGCTAGGCGGAAGACGGGCGGACCAGAATTCTGTCAGACTGTCAGTCCGACTTTATGCCGCATGCGCAAGGCTCAAGTTAAGCTCCATCAATGTATTCACTGAAATACTGTCGTTCGTCAAAGTAATTCTGGCAACGATCATTCTTGCCGCCGCCTTCATCCACGCAAAAGAATAGGCAAGCTTCTTTAAATGCAGTGTCTCCATCGTCATTGCAAGTATACACAGCATTGTATTTATATTGCTTGGGTAGGTAGGCGGCCTGAGCCGCCTCGGTTATCTTGGCATCGTCGTAATCTGGGGTAAGGCAGGCAGTATGAGTAACGTGGTTAAAAACTACTCAAAACCTAGGCATTTTTGAAGTTTGCCTTAAGTTCGCTCTGAGGAGAAAGTTGAAACTCTGCAGCCTCCTCTTTCTTACCTAATCGTGAGAGGGTGCTACCGCAATAAATGAGGCCCGGAGTACAGGCACCGGCCTGGGCTACAGGAGTGATCGCCATGATTACGGCGACCATGAGGGATATGATCTGAACCATGCTGAAGAGAGTTCTAGTCAGGCTGGGTAATACGTATACTAGTGGAGAAATGATCATTGATTGAAGTGACAAGTCTGAAGAAGGGGTACAGAACCGCGGGGCCTATTCGAGGGCCGATCGAGGACCTTTAAATTATAGCTGAGCATATGTTTGTGGTCCAATTGGCAATTAGTCCGAGTACTGCGTACAAGTGGCACACTTGTTGGCCCTGGCTCCTCCTAATCTTGTGTCGACCCAGGACCCTAGGTAGGCTGCAGCCTGCCTCCTCTGCCTGGCAGTTTCTCTAGGCTCTGATTCACAGGCAAACTTCAATTTAGAGTTACCACCACCGATGGCGCCACATAGGATGAAATCATATATGTTCTAGCGATAACACTATAAGAGCGAAAAATGAAAGCTGATCAATCATCTACTCAGTGACAGACACTTGAGTCTTACCCCCCGGGCCCCCGGGGCCCAACACCTCCTGCAGGCTGCTCCACCATCCACGCCTGCGGCCTCAAGACTCACACAATCGACCAACTGATCCTCCTCTGGTCACCAACGACATATGAAATAAACAATCGCGGTCGACTAATAATAAATTGCTGTAATACTGGCCCATTAGGTTTTGAATCGTTTAGCTTAGAATCTTTGGGTCATGAAAGTTTGAATACCTGCCATTTGTAAATTGTTAGCGATTCCACGAGCCGCGAGCGGACTAGCGTTTCAGCGAACGGGGGGAAAAGAGGCATCAGTGACCTTGAAAAAGAAAAAAACAATTGTGAATTTAAAGACACGGTTAATCATGCCCGACTCGAGCCAAGAGTAAGACTGTGAAAAGACCGACCTGACTCCTGAGACCTCTATTCTGTGCCAAGCCGTGGATGCTACCGTGCTACGTGCTCACTACTAGTGCTGCGTGCATAGCTACGTGATTCAACATGAAGCATTAGTTTTATATAGTATACCAATAGGGACCTCAAACTTAGGTGATAGGAGTCAGGACAGACTGTCAGTTGTCACTGGCACTGGGAAGTGACGAAGTTGCAAACCATGAGGACATCACCGATCCTGTTATCAGTTATGTTTTACCCGAGCTCACGTCCCGACTCCCACGCCACGAGTCGCCCAGATACATGAAAGCAAAGGATGGATATCGGAAACCGTTAGTCCGTAATTGGTCTGAGACAGCAGATTGCAGGAGGTGATTCTAATTTATCGCTGCGGACGAAGTACTCCGGTGCTCGGTCCTCCTTTTTACAATATATTACAGTATATGCACCTCTTTGAGTCTTCACTCCCGCTTTCCTTTTTCGAAATTCGCGGACCGCTACAGTTTACTTTACTTTCGTTACTTTCGAACTTAGTCTCGTTAAACTTCTTTCAATCGGCCAGATTGAAAACTAGGTACTTCCGTGCGGCGTGCCCATTGCAATATCGGCCACATGCAAATTTGTAGAGTCCTCAGTCTACAAGCTGAAGGTTGGCCGCTGAACAGTGAAGCGAGCGACTCCGACTCTCCAGACTCCGAGTCCACTGTCCCAGACATCCTGCAGCGAGTTGCAATGCGCGACGTTGATCAGGGTCCGCATGTCCGCGGAGTATTAATCGGAGAATTACGACATAGGTACATAATGGTCTCAGATCAACGTTTCAAAGCTGCAACGGAGGACGGTGCTGGCGAATCTTTCTCATTAATTGCCTTGGCTCATCAATGATCACGCAGCGCGCTCGCGGCTTGGCACAAGATTGAAGGCCGGCCTTTTCACAGTTTTGTCCGAGTCGGCCATGGTTTGGCCATTTCTCGCCTTCACAATTTTGTTTTTTCCCTTTTATGGTTCCCTGATGCCACTTCTTCCACTCGTGAAATCGACTAAGTGGCAGGGCAGACTTAGTCAAAGTTTCATGACCCAATGCCAAATGGTTCCAATATTGCCACAATTTCTTGAAAAAACTACCGAGATCGATTCATTACGTACATCGAAGATAATCAGAAGAGCATCAGTTGTTCAAACTTCAATTGTGTGACGCGTGGAGCAGCGGGTATCGCTGCGGCCGGCCATAGGCCAGACGCCCATAGCCGGAGCCTGGGGCCCTTGGGGGATAACCTGTAAGTATGTGTACAGTCTCTTTTAATACATAAATAACATCCGTCTTTTTCTTTGAATGGCTCAATTTAAAGTTTTAAACACCACAGAACATCACTTGATGTGCCAATGCGCTCCGCAGCTTTCATTCATTCCACGCAGGGTTTGCCGGGTTGCCCATCAAACCAGGCCCCAGGGCTGGCTTTCTCCCTTAATTTAGCTCCTCTAACTAAGTATCTTACAAAAGTCAGGGTAATAAATTCCATCACTAGAGGTATCGTGGCTGGTGACGTATAAATTATAATTAGGCAGTGCCGAAGAGGCGGATAATACATTCTTAAAAGTTATGGTCAGCGCATCCACTGCATTTATCGCAGAATATTCATGATTTATCCTACGACATTTCCTTGCTCTGCTGGGCCCCGTGCAGAGGAAAGCTAACTAAAACACAGAACAATAGTCACTACGACCGTTGCCACCATCGATGCACCGATTGTGGCATAACAAAATTGGCGTTACGCTTCCATTTCTATTGCAAGTCAACATCAATTTGCTCTTCTTGCCCGGGAAACTCTTGATTGCGCGTGCCAGACTGTCTCCACCGGCGCCTGGGAAAGTGAAAAGCATATCAGCATCTGAACTCTGAGGAATCCTCGGTTCGCGACGATCTGCTGCAAATGAATCTTGCTTTCCTACCGTATCTGATGAGAGTGGTAGCGCAGTAGTCGAGGCCTGGCTTGCATGCGCCGGCTCGAGCCACGGGGGCAACCGCCACGATCACGGCGACCACAAGAGATTTGATCTGAACCATGATGAAGGAAATATTCGTAACAAGTCTGTGCAGTGTGGACAGTGAAAGATTGGATGGGTGAAGGAGACCGTAAAGAAAAAAAGAGCAGATTTTAGGGGCCGATCACAGAGTTTATAGATGCTTTCCAGAACCTCTCTATGACCGATACTGATAATCGCAGCCGTCTTAGACAGTTACACAGGGAGGTACCATGGAGGGTTCACTAAGGGTGATACCGGTCATGATTGACGAAAGACGTTTACAATACCACGAGTCACAGGTATGTACATATCTTACAAGAATAGGTCACGGTATGAGCGTCCCTGAATCCCCCTCCACCTCGCGCACAGGACGCGCTCTAACTGTCCCGCTTGGGCATTGGCTTTAAATGCTATTCGAGCATGGTTTGGGCGAGATTGCATTAGTTTTAGACATCCTGAGCTGTTATTTATGCGCCGAGAAATGAGGCAATACATATATATGTAGTGTGGTAGACTACAAGTTGGCGGAGGTAGGAAAAAACATTTCGAACAGCAGATGGTGGTTCACAGCGGGTCTACTCCGTATGTTGTTTCGGCTCCCCGCGTATGGTGTGAGTTCCACGATCCGTTGATTACGTTAAGCTATGATGGCTATAGTGTAGACGCGATCGGAAGGTCGGCGACGAAACGCGCTTCTTTTTTCTTCATTATGGATGGGAGGATCTCCGTCTAAATTTTGAGCCGCATGAGTTCCCCCTCCTTGCCCCTCTCTTACCCCTCCTTCACCCCTTGCCAAGTTGCCAGACATATTCACCTTCATGTATACTTGTCATTCCCATTGTGACCATCGATCGTTCTTCTTGCTGCCAAACTCTTTTCGCTTCAATGCCCAATTCGTGCGAGTCAGCCTTCCCGGGACCGGGTTACCGGGTCTCACATGTCCCGCAATCGTGGTTTGCCTTGAGTCTCATAATGTTCCGTATTTCACACATCAATGCTAAAAGACATTTCCGATGACAGATGTTAGCTGACGCAGTCTGGAACGACTAATCTGTGTGCAAGGCAAGTGTCATTCGTGAAGTATAGAGATGGACCCTTAGATGCGATGCAGGTACCCACTGCTTATCAACTTCCCTGTTGTGGTCGTTGCTTTCTTCGGTCTCATCTCGATCTTATGTTTATCTCATCTCAATCTAATCTATGATCCCAATTGCTTGCATAATTATTTTCTACATTTTAGTTCGGTTGCCGGCAGAAAGCAATCTTTCGGCGAAAAGACCGCAAATTGCAAGCAATCACATTGGTCCCGTTGTGTACACAGTACCACCAATGACAACCATACGTAAATTGTAGTTCGCCGATCTGCATAATACATATTGCAATTCGCCGCGAGATGGACGCAGCTGGCAAACGACTCACGAGAGCCTCAACCTGGAGGAGCACAGCATCGTTTCGAGGTCATTGAAAAGGCATGCATGGTAATTGAGGCAAGGCAGAAGAGCGGAAATTTTCGCATTTACCTGCCACATTTATAAATTTTATATTCCTATATTTTCCCTGGATTCCTTGGTCTCTTTGGCCCCGAGCTCCTTGAAAATGAATGGCTAGCTACCAAAGAGCAGTGCAATAATCACTCTGACCGCCTCCTGCATCGAGGCACCGATGCTCGCAAATTTGAACAGGCGTTACGCTTCCACCGGCATTGCAACGCAACAAGAGTTTGTCCTTCTGGCTTGCGTGGGCGGCGATGGCGCTCGCCAAGCTCGCCCCTCCCGCACCTGGAGAAAAGGGAAACATGTCAGTACTTCTTCTAGTATCAAGCAGAATTGCCTTTGGAAATTAGGCTTCTCTTCTTACCGTATGCCTGGAGCGTAGTAGCGCAGTAATTGAGGCCTGGAGTGCATGCGGCCTGGGCCACAGGGGCAATCGCCATGACCGCGGCGATCATAAGAGACTTGATTCGAACCATGACGAAGGGCTCCCGGCTTCGAAGTTTGTCTTCTAGAATCTGGACAGTGGAAACTGAAAGTTGGAAGTGGAAGAAATCAAGGATGGGTGAAGAGGTAAAGAAGCAGAGACCATATCTTAGGAGACGCTCGAGGCCTTTTATAGCTGTTTATAGCTGAGCGTCCGAGTGTAGTGTCTGGTAAGAGTACAATTTGCACGCTTGTCTGTCCTTCTATTGGCAAATGACGCCTTAGTTAGGAGCTCGTAGCTCAGTCTTCAGAGGCTCATAGCTCAAAGGCTCAGAGCTGGTAGTACCGTGTACGTACTACACGAAAGTTGAAACAAAAATCGCCAAGAAAGAAACAAGTACGGATTAGAGTAAAATCACTTAAGTCTATCAGTCTAGTCCCGCCCCGTGGGCCCGTCCCATTTAGTTTCAGTTTCCTGAAACCTGAGCCGATCCACGGTGACACCAAAGTCTATTCCGGCCGGCGGCGCTCCAATCCACGTGCGTCGTGGCACATGAATATGGCGAACGATCAACGATTGAGCTATTTTTGATACTCTCATCGACGTTAAAGCTCATGCTATGTATCTCATCTCGATCTCGTCCCGATTGCATTGCATCATTCTTACTACATAGTACATCTCAGTTCGGTAGAATGCAACCTTTTGGCAAACGAACCACAAGCCATCACATCGAGCCCGTTGTGTACAACCACGACTCACGAGTCACACACATGCGAGAGATACTAAACTTAAGTAAATTCCGTAAAATTACAACCCGGTGATTGAATGACGCATGTCGGAGAAGATGCGATCACGCGGTGCGACAGAGAATTGAGGATGTTTTGCGTATCTTTCGCGTCTCTGCTGTGCGACATGAGAGCAACATGCCGCATAATGCATTGCCGAACAAAAAATAAGGAATGTTCTCGATCGTTGACGACGTGGCGACAAGATTGATTAATTGAGATCTGTACTCGAAATACTATTGTTCTCATCGAATAAATACTCCGTGGAAACCATTAGCATCTGGATTGCGCCGCGCGCGCTATTGACGGATGTTGGTTATGCACATCTATGGTCTTGAAAAAGTTAAAAACAGCCAAAACACTGAACAGCATGACTTAATAACTTATTGACAGAATGCGACGGAATTTTGACAATTGACTCTCGTGCTCTCGAGCTGGAATACATGGCTTTAATTGGCACAGTCATATTTTTCAAGTAACAGGTGACACAATTCTTTCCTGACTCTTTAGGTCGTGCATCTGGATTCTGACGCCTAAATATGTAGTTGCATGACACGTATGCAGCACCGCGGCGCCGGCCATGATGAAATAGAAAGAAACGGCGGGCCAATAGACCTAGAACTGGCGCAATATGTATCAATGACTAGTCATTACGACCTTGTCAAAAAA
>SRPN01000076.1:0-89193 GCA_018360045.1 Claviceps capensis | reverse complement strand
TCATCGGGGCCAGTCCCAAAGTCCCGCGAGCAACCCAAGACGTCCCAATCCCGTCCCCGTCAGCATGGTCCCGTCCCGATTGCGAACACTGTAGCAGATAGCACAATGTACAGACGTCTAGAAGTCAGGCCGGGGACAGGAACCTAGAATGTATCTCATCTTCCTCATACGAATCGACAGTTCCAATCGCATTGACCACCACGAAAATTTGAGGTTCTACAATTTAAGAACATGAATTGAAAAAAAAAGAACGCAAAAAATAATACCAAAAAAACGAAGAATGCAGATTCTGTGGCCTTGACCATGCCATATGTGAAGTAATATATGAGACGCATCGAGCGCCGATATGCGTATAGCTAAAGACAATACACGGACACGCAAGTATCACTTGCGCCAATAAATAAAGATAGGAAGACACCTCAACTCCGTGTCATGCATACAAATTCGTCGTGGTCGTCGTGAAATAGCAAAATCATCCCACATGGTCTTCGCTCCCACGTGTATGTAGAAAGAGAATGTTCAGCAGTCAGCTTTAGAGCCTCGTGAGTCGTGTTGGAGCATGGCAAGTTACCACCGGCGGCTAGCAAGGAGTCAGCATATATAGTACGCTTATCAAAACGAAACTCCATCCATGGCACTACTTACCTGTACGCAGAGTTCGTATTGGTCGCTCTCCGGCGTTTTGGCTGCTGAAGCCTGGTATCGGCCGATTCCACCCGACGGCGTTTGTTTAATCTCTCTGGGGATTTCTGCTTGACTGGTCGACCCAGCAGCTCCGCTTCGAGAGAATTCAAGTCGGATGAATGAGAGGAGGGCGAAGAATGCCGCGACGTTCGGGAGTCACCAGAATCTCGTCTTCGAGCTGCTGCATGGCCGTTTCTCCCCTGCTGCCTCCTGTCGGCCTCTCGTGGCACGTCCAAAGTATCCCAAAGACATTCTTCGTCTTTCTCAGTATCGAGCCGGCGCTTTACCGACCTGTTCTCGTCCGCTTTGGAAATCTGATCTGAGCTTCGTCTTTTTGTCGCTCGCTCAGAAAGGGTGCTTTCCTGTTGTTGACTATGGGAGCGCTTGCTACTGCTTCTATCATGGTCTGACGGTGATGACGGCCGGTCGTAATCATCCAGATTTCCAGCAGAGCCATTCAGACGCGAAGCTTCCGGGCTTTTTCCGTCTTGCGTCCCATCAACCTCAACCTCCCCCTCGCTGACGCAGGTCTCCTGAGCTTCAGCTGAGGGACTCGTTCGTTCATGTGCTGAAGCGTTCTCATCAGACTTGCTAGCCGTATTTTGTGCGGGAGAAGTGGAAGGGGCTGCATGCTCGTCGGAAGAATGTCTGCCGCCACCAAGACCTTCAGATTCTCTCATCGGCTGTTCAGCTGCAGCAGCCACTGGGGATTGCCTCCTCGTATTTGAGGGCCCACGACTCTGCCGTTGACCTCGCCATGAGCCGTTGGACCGACTGTTTTCGGGAGAGCGCTGGAATTGACCGTCGTAGTCGTGATGAGAACCATAGTTAGCTCTCCGTTGGTTTGGATAGTCGTCCGACTGTCTCCATTCTCGTCCCTTGATGTGGCGATCGAGCTTTCGTTTGTTCCGGTGGTCCTGGAAAGAGTTCATCTGATCGTGGCTCTTGGGGGGCTTGGGCGGGAGCGGATGGGACCCTATTCCCGCAGGAGGCTTTGGAGGCAACGTGGGAGGTTTCAACGGGCCCGAGTCGGAGCGAGGCCTTGGCCTTGTCTGTGGCGGCGTTGAATGAGTAGGAGGCGATGAATGCGGTGGGGGAGGAGAGCGTGTCCAGCCATGATTGTGAAGCTGGTGTGGTCTATACTCGTGCCCATCGACACCGTTGGACGGGTATTGGCCTCCGGGATGAGAATTGAGAGGCAGAGGTGGTGGCCCTGGTGGTGGCCCTCTATATCCGGGCCCAGGAGGGCCATAATGAGCCGTGGGATGAGGAAGGGGAGGAGTTGGGTACTGTGGGTGAGGATACCCGTAGGAAGGAGGATAACCGCCAGTATATGGGGGAGGTGGCGGTGGCGCTGGAGGTGGAGGTGGCGGCGGCGTGTTATATGAATGGTATGGGGGAGCCTGACCCGGATATGATGAAGGGGGAGGAGGTAGCGGTGGTTGTGGTGGTGGCGGATGCGGGTGCGGGTGTGAATGCAGGTGTGAATGAGGGTGATGATTTGGCGGCGGCGGAGGCACATGAACTAATGCCGGAGGAAACTGTGACACGGGAGGGGCATATTTGGTGATGATGGGCCCTTTTGATCGTTTACTCGAGCTCAAGCTCGAGCTGGCGCCTTGTCCTTTGACATTGGACGGGCTCAGGTTGGATGAGTTCCGCCAAGCAGCCAGGCCTCTGAAAAGAAGTGAGAAGAAGTTAGTTGACAAGTTTGTACTTTTGGGCTCAACATCAACAAAACCAGGCTCTGCTTACGCGGGCGTTGCTCTGGTCGGTTCTGGGCAAGCAACTGCCCAGTGACCTGCAAGACCACAATTGTAGCATTGGGGTTCATCCGGACGGCCGGGCTGGCCAGGCGATGAATTTGGCATTTCAAGACCATGCATAACACACACAAAGTCGCGAAAGCGGGACTGATTTGCGGGCAGGATGTCGCGATGACGATTCCTAGCTCTCACAGCGACGCGTCGAGAAATGTGGCCGGTCCTGGCTCAAAGGTTGCGAAGCTGTCGCCCGCGAGTCGTGGGTCACTCATTCGTATTCACCAGAACGAAACGTCCAATGATCGGCCGACGTCGCGATGGTGACAAAGCCAGTCCAGGCGGATTGGCGGACAACGTTTCACGAATATCCTCCCCCTGGCCTCGTTGGACTCCGTAAAGAGGGGGCTACATGAAATTTGATGAGTCGAAAAGCTGGGGAGGGAAATGGTACTTGAATGCCACGGAATTCGCGAGAACAGCATATCTGCATGGGGATGCCATTTGAAGCTGAGGGAAGCTGGAACATCACGTACCACGTGAGACTGAGCACAGACCAAGTCGCTTTCACGCCAAGAATCATGCGGACGTCGTTGAACGTGACGCCATGCGCCGGAGTTCAGCCGACATACATCACAGCAGGGCCAACGGAACTTGGAAGTCTTGAACGGTGAACATTAATTGCGCTCAGATCGATTCTACCTGATTGAGCCTTGGTTGAGAAGCAAAGGCCTATTTATATCCAGAAGAAGAGCAATCAGGAGGACAAATGACTCTCCCGCCACAGTATACGATGTAAGATGTTTCCTAGTGCCTCAATCGCAGATTAGGTACTCTGTTGTTGAAGCAAACAAACATAGCTCCGTTATATGTACCTGGGCAGCCATCAAAACGTACCTGGACGGTTGCACGTATGTACGTACATAGTAGCTCCCTCGCTCGCTAATCTCACCTCGCATAAAAATCTGCAATCCCCAAAATCCCTCCTCCCACTCAACTTACTTGTTTCTCTTTAGTCCAAAGCCCGTTGTGGCTCGTGGGTTCATCGTTCGCCAGGAGAATCCCCAGGGTGGGTCACCTCGTCAATTTCTCTACAATCTACGACGGAGCCACCAAAAGGGCTCCCCGTGGGGCGGCGTACATATCACAATTCCCGACCCTTTTCCAGACGTCACGTCAAACCATTCAAGTCGTTCACCACAAGGAGGGAACGGGGACAACGCCAAAATAGTCCGCGCAACGTTCGCCTTTGCCAATGATGCAGATGTCTGCGTGAAAGCCTTCCTCTCACAGCGACGGCCGGCGACGAAGGCTCCGATTTGCCCAAGCAAGCAACCGCGCGAAGAGCTTTCAGGCGCAACCCCCGACCATGTTGGTGCATATATCGATTGCACCTCCAGATATTTCCTCTGCACGGAGTAGATATCCAAACGAGCAGACCTGAGAAAGAACACACGACGTCACACCCGCCGTTGTCTCTTCTTCTTGTATGCCAATCTAGTATCCTTTCAGACTGAATCGTTCAACAATACTATTGCTGCGCGGGCCGACGCGATCACATCACAAGCAACACCATGCCTAGCCTACCAGGTTCGCAACTCCCAGCTGCTTGATCTCTTACCGGGCATCGTATGACGCAACAAGAGTCCTAACGAAGCGGATGTAGCTTCTGTCGACTTGGACGAGTGCATCTCGCGCCTGTACAAGAAAGAATTGTTGGCAGAATCACTTATTGAAGCCATATGCGCGAAGACGAAGGAATTGCTCATGCGCGAGAGCAATGTCGTCCACGTGCTGGCTCCTGTTACCGTTGTCGGCGATATACATGGACAGTTTTTCGATCTTATCGAGATATTTAGAATAGGCGGCTATTGTCCCGATACGAACTACCTTTTCCTAGGTCAGTACACACTGCCTGCCCCCTCTCCCCCCACCCCTTCATTTTAACGATCTTCTCAACCCGTGATTGAAAGCCTGAAAACGAGGTGGATGTCGAGAATTGGGCAAACTGGACTTGGCTGGCTCTGAATATGTCTCACCCTGCCGTTTCCTACATTTGCGCAATGGCAAAGTGCTAATCCTACTGAAACAGGCGATTATGTCGACCGCGGAATGTTTAGCGTGGAAACCATCTCTCTGCTCGTTTGCCTCAAGCTCCGATACCCAAACCGCGTACAGCTGATTCGCGGAAATCATGAATCCCGAGGCGTAACGCAGTCATATGGCTTCTACACGGAGTGTTCGCGCAAATACGGAAACGCCAACGTGTGGCATTACTTTACCGACATGTTTGATTTTCTGACATTGAGTGTCGTCATCAGTAACGAGATTTTTTGCGTTCATGGCGGTACGTTTACCCTACCCCATTGCCGTTCCAGCTCCTTGAAACACACACACACACACACATATATATATATATATATATGTACACACACACCACGGAAGCGAGAGAGAAAAACAACGAGACTGACCTCTTTATCCAGGTCTATCTCCATCAGTCCATTCAATAGACCAAATAAAAATCATCGACCGATTCCGCGAAATACCCCACGAAGGCCCCATGGCAGATCTCGTATGGTCCGACCCAGATCCCGACCGAGACGAATTCTCTCTCTCTCCCCGCGGTGCCGGCTATACCTTTGGAGCGCAAGTTGTCAGAAAATTCCTGGCCGTGAACAACATGTCTCATATTCTCCGGGCGCATCAGCTCTGCCAGGAGGGATTCCAGGTCCTGTACGACGACAGACTGAGTACGGTGTGGAGTGCGCCCAATTACTGTTATCGATGCGGCAACATGGCCAGCGTGCTGGAGGTCAATGATTGCGGGGAGCGGTTTTTCAATGTCTTTGCTGCGGCGCCGGAGAATGACTTGCACAAGGATGCGCCAGCTGACAAGAGCGCCGAGGGGAATTCTTTGCCGGATTATTTCTTGTGATAGAGAGCCCAGGGGAGTTTGGACCTTTTTGGGTTGTTGCAGTTTCCAAACTTGCACGTCGAGAGCACGCCAGAACGCCCGCAGCGTCTGACTTTGGTAAAGCGTACTACTTCTTTATGATAGTATTATTAGCGTCTGCATCGTACACATCTTACCGTCCTAATATGAAAGATCATTCGACTTTATCATGTTCCGTCGATCCGCTGCATGCACACCTTCTCTACCGTCTTTTGTTTTATCAACTCGCTCATAGCATACCTCCTTTTGCCCTTTCTCTTCAGCTTTTCTGTATCTCTTCCTCTCGTCATGGAGGTCTATCTATAAAAACAATGCAACGCAAATGCCTCCCCTGTGCTATATAATTCGCAGGACTTCTCATGTACTCGTTACGCTGAACAAACATATGATGCTACCCGCGCTCCATTGCCAGGCGACAGAATCTGATGATGGACTCCCATTACCAGTCTTTGGCAATGTCGAAGCTCCACTCAAAACCTAGGTGCTGCTTCCCATCGTCATCGACGAAGCTGGAAACGGCGCTGTAATGGCCCCGGGCGAGCATACCAGAAGGTGCTTCCTCTTCCTGGACTATATGGAGCGTGTAAGTATATTGTATCTGAAACCACGGTCTCCGCCCAATACCTCACGAGCCATAGTCATAGACTTACATTTCTTCACGTAGAACGGTTGCTCGTCGGTACTGGGTGCATAGCTTCCCTGCGAATGGAGAAGCGGGTTAGCGCGAGATTTCGATTGATCTGGTACATACTAGCGTTGGCAGTATGTAATGAAATTGGTCAATGCTTCCGATTTCGCAAGAGAACCATCTTACAATCATCTCGGTGTCTTTGGACACACGAATGCCCTTGCGTTTAACGACTTGAACGTAGTGCAAGCCACTGAGAATCTCGTGCTGGACTTTGAATTGAGCGCTCATGGTGAATCTGGAACCCTCCTTGATCTTGAACGGCTTGTCTTTGAGGCTATTTTCGCTTCCCGGGGCGGAGAGGTCGATCGTGACGGGGTCGCGTCCCGCAGAATCCATGGTGAGAGCCTGGATGATACAGACACGAGGATCGTTGGGGTCGGAAATGTCTTTGCCATTGCCTAGACCGAGGGATTGCTTGTATCGCTGAAGAGACTCATCACCAGCGTCTAAATCAAATTGATCCCATTAGCTTCAATGCATGACACGAGAAAAGACGCCCCTATGATGAAGATGAAAGGGGTGGCCCCTGAGGGCCGTTGAAGGCCCCTGTGCAGCTTCAAGTTGCTTATGGTGGCAGCGTGCCGCAGCAATGCAGAAAATACAATGCGACATACCCATCTGCTGGTACTCGGCCAAGCTCTGCTTGGGTTGGGAGAGCTTGTAGCCAGTCGGCTCGGGCAACGTCTCGTCGTCGTGGGAGGCCATCTTGAAAGGATGTCTGGTTATGAACTTGTGGGGTCACCCTCAGTCGATATCTCGAAGTGTACGGAGTATGTATTGGACAACCAGAGCGTGGGGGCAAGATAATGACGAGACTAGCTGGAACAATATACACGTGGATGAAAAGACGAAGATTCAAGCAAATACGGCAACAAGAGAGAAAAGAGAGAGACGAAATGGCAATGGGGATTGAACGAAAACGAGGTCGGTCAAGCAACCTGTGAGCCTTGCCGGGGGAGCGAGCGCGAATTGCGAACATGGAGGGGCAGTGGCAGCCATTCTGGTGGGGTTTGCGTGGCGCGGCAGGTGCTTGATTGGTCCACACCAAACTTGAACAGGGACAGCCTTGCACGGGGCGGGCAAGCCACGGGCAGGCGGTCACTGTTGTTGGTCCCATTGCGCGTTGGCTTCGACGGATCATGGAATCGCGGAGCAACGGAATCATGGAGCAGAATCAGCATTTGGTGTGTGTAGATCGAATTGATTGGACAGGCTGACACTGAATAATTGACACTGTCCCAGGCTGAACGGGCTCACATTGTGCGTAGGTACGTATGTGCCGTCTCGCCGCCAAACCCGCAAGGCGTCGATAGCGTTCCATCGATCAGATGCTGCTTTGTCCAGACTCCAGGAAGACGCTCGATCCAAGAGACCAGCGAAACAGGCTTAGCCGCCTTCCTTGGCCCGTCGATCCGCTTCAGATCCACGAGGAGCTCCGTTGCAGAGCTTGGGGGTAAACAAGGCTTGGATCCATGTGCTGAGGAGAGGAACTCCACGATGCTGAAACCTAAGGGGAAGACTGGCACTGAAACTGACAATGTATCTGATGCTGAACCTTCATGTTGAACACGGTGCGGGACCTGACAGGCTGGCACTGAACCTGAAGCTAAACCTGGTGCAACTGATGGCGGGATGGAATGGAAGGCGGAAGCCGTTGACGAACTTGGTGCTGAATCCGATTTTAACGCCTTGAGCAAGCGCCGGATGAAGCGGGCAACATATCCTGGGACTCGGAGTCGGGAGTCGTTGCTGCGCGTCTCGTGTTGACCCCTCAAATTGATTTGAGGAAGAAGTCAAAGAAAGTCATGCGGCCGCGCCTCCGCTTCGTTCCGGTCGCTGGCCTGACAACCACCTAAGCTTTAGCTTTATACGTACACGTACGTTATGCTTTGTCTGCTTTCACGTTAGCCAAGCGCGCCCCACATGAACGGCTTGCATTGCGCGTTGGTTGGTCCGGTTTTTGGCAAAGGTATCTCGTCGCAGAGCCAGGGCTGGAGAATACATGGGTCTCCCGTCCCCCGTATCCAGCGTAATTTGCGTGTCGACGCCAGATTGGCTCCTCCACGCTCCGTCCACGAGACACTCCCTCCCACATCCCCGTCTTTGCGGTTTCTCGTCTCGCTCACTCTGCACCTGAACCGCAGGGTCGATATTCATATCCATCTGGCTTGTCGCGCCTGTTGCTTCCCGTGACGAGGCTTGCGCTGTCGTTCCATCTTTTGCTGTGTTTCTCTTCGTTTCTTCCCTGGCGATAGCTTTCGCTCGCCGTCTGACCATTCGCGGTTGCGTGCTCTAATTGGTATGCTGTCCTCACCTGCTCATCCTCATCTCCATCGTCGACGCGCCGGGACCCAAAACACACTCGAGAAAATCTTTGCGGCTTTTACAGCAGCAACATCAGCCACAAGAGTCGGCGGCAGCGACAGCGGCGATGGCAACAGCGACTACAGTGATGAAGAAACTTTTGCTTACCACCTCGTAGGCCATTTATACCACCGCTTGCGCATCTGTCTCCTGACAGCCATCCTCGGAGGACACGTTCACTTCTCCCTCCGTGTTGTCTGAGCGTCGCGACGCGCCATCGACCGCCAATTACTACTCGCGTTGGAAGTTACAAAGATGGTGTATCCGACTGAACGAAGCCTGCCCACGCGGCACAATCCGCTACTGCTCGAAAAGATTCCTGAGTGTACGTCTGCGTTTGTTCTGCACTTTACTCCCTTGTCGCCTCTTTTGAGCGTTCCACTTCATTGCGCCGCTTCATGTACTCACTCAAGCACATCGTGCTCACGACAGACTTTGATCTCGTTTCGCGACGTCGTCTGGGCCAAACGAAACTCACGCCCAAGATGGTCGGAGGAGATGAGGTGGATGAATCTTCACTGGGTGTCTTTGACTACGCGCATCTTCGAGCTCCGCTTCCCAAGGGGATAGTGTCGGGCATCTTCAAGTCAAGCCCGACGAGCTACTTCCTTATGCGCCGAAGCTTCGATGGCTACGTGTCAGCGACTGGCATGTTTAAGGCTACCTTCCCGTACGCTGAAGCCTCTGAAGAGGAGGCTGAGCGCAAGTACATCAAATCTCTGGCGACGACGAGCCCCGAAGAGACTGCTGGCAACGTCTGGATTCCTCCGGAACAGGCATTGGCATTGGCCGAGGAGTACAAGATTGGGATCTGGATCCGTGCCTTACTCGATCCGGCCAAAATCTCTTTGTCGTCGACTTCGAGCACCGATTCGCCACCCAAGAGCATTTCGGCACCTCCAAAGTTTGATCTGGTCAAGGCTCAGAACAGACTGGCACCCCCGTCCGTGGCGAACGTGACCAGGAACACACGCAGTCGTCGGTCTGCAAGCCCCACCAAGACCACGAAACGAGCGGTCGCATCTCCCCGAAAGCGTGCGGTCAAGTCCAAGGCAATGTCACTTGAGCCCTCTGATGATGGGGCTGAGGTGAATGGCAACGTCAAGGAGGACAAGAAGAGCGACTCAGTGATGCAGTCACTCGAGTTTGCGCCTGCTCTCTCCTTGGACCCAGGAGCTGAGAACGCGGCTCTCAAATTCCGAGCGGACGAGACGATTGAAGATGACGGGGTCCATCAGGGAAAGCACACCACCAGCGAGGTTGAAGCTCCTCCTCTGCCCAACGCCGGCAGCCCTCCCACGGCAGAGGAGACAGTCAAGATGCTTGAGGCGGCAAAAGAGATGGTGCGCATGGGCAAGGATGAGGATGAGAAACGCATGGAGGAGCAAAAGAAGGCTCTGGAGAAGAAGGGCAAGTCAGGCAGCGCTGCCCTCGTCGGCTCTACTACCAAGAAGAGCAAGCGCAAGGCAGCCGACCTCTCAGTGGGCGAGAAAGACGAGGACAAAAAGACGGACCAGTCCGCGGAGACCACGCCCGAGGAAGACGAGCCGCGAGCCAAAAAGGTCAAGACGGAGGCCGAGGTGCGAAAAGCCAAAGTCAAGAGCAGAGCCTTATTTGGCATTGGCGCCACAGTTGCTGTCGGGTAAGTTGAATTCTTTTTTTTTGGAAAGCAGATCTACATGCGCGTTGATATGATTATTGCTAACACAATTTGCGAATAGTGCTCTTGTTCCCTGGCTGGCTAACTTCCTATAGGGGAGGGGAAAAGGGGGTGTTTTTGCCGCGCGATAGACAGCACATGGACGGCGTAGCTTGGTGCTTGCAGCTTTCTTGGAATAACAAATCAAACAAATGGAACAAATGGAACAAATGGCGGGAGGAGAAGGGGAATACCCCCCCCAAATATTAGGGCCTGGCGCAAATTGAATCATTACTTCATTCTTACTTTTTTTCTTTTCTACTCTACTCTCATCTCTTCTCTTCTCCTTTGTCCCGGTTTCTTTTTTTTTTTTTTTTGTATGGACGGTTGGAGGGACACCTTTTTCTTCTTCTTTCTTTTTGTATTGTCTTGTGATTTGGTATTGGAAGATGAAAGAGGAGCTGTGTGTGGCACGGCACGGCACGTACGATGATGAGGATACCCCGCGCAGCCTTCCCCCCCACTGGCCTTCTCTTTGTCGCTCACAAGACACATTGAGCTAGCTGCTGCACAATGCGTTTTCTTTGGGTAGTATCTCGTAACTTTTTGTTGGAGATGGGATGGGGACGAGTTTCTCTGGATGGGGGGCGCAGATTAGGTGGGAGGGATGGATGGACAAGTTAGTTACTTATAGTCTATGTATACATTCCTAGTCCATGTGTACTGTGCATTCGTAATTTGTGATGACTACTCCGTACTTGCATGTCGTATCTCGTGTGTTGTCTGGGTGTTTATCTCACATCATGACAACAACATGTTGTGGTTTCTTAGCATCTTTTACTTCATGTCCAGCCAGCTCAACACGGATGAACAGCATCATCGAGAAAGGGCGTGTCGAAAGTGGCTGGTGCGTTCATGTTTTCTAATGCGGAGGCGTTGAGGCCCGAGGATTTGCCTGTGGACGATCAACTAACTGACCACTCGTTCGCATTGCTTTGATACGCAGCCGCGAGTGTCTTCATAGTACACAGACAGTCGTATCTGCGCAAGAGACTTCATGCCGCATGGAATAATAACCTGGCGACAGAGACCAAGGATGGATGAGACAGCATGAAGAGCAGCGACGAAAAGCAGGATTGCTTTGAAACATTTGTCAACTAAGAACTTAGTTCGCAGTGTGGAGTCATCTGCGTGAATATGAATGGCCAGTTTGATCAATGATCTACGGGCCTAGCACGTTTACCCCAGACTATTCCGTGCCGAGTCCGATGAGATGGCACATGTGACATGACACATTAGAGTCTACGGAGTACATAGACTCACAGTCTACGGAGTGCAGATGACATGACGCTGCGCGAACGGCTCCCGCCGGCAATGGACGGCTTCAGCACCTTCAGCTGCCCCACCACCGACAAAACCCCGATGAACGACGATGAGGTATGTATATACGTACGTATATATCGTGACCTCCTCGGCCTCGATCTGTAAACCTTTTCAATTCATTTGCTCCAAGGCTCCTGAATCTAGAGTTTTTTGCTGTGTGACTTCTTTCCGCTCCTTCTAAACCCTCCAATCGATCATGAGAGCCCCTACCGGAGCATGTATGCACCTGAGCCGCTGCGCGAGGGTCACGAGATGCACCAGAGGCACCAGAGGGTTTGCGTCAACAGGGAGTGTGCGTGAACGATTCGCGTTTGTAGGATTAGGACAGATGGTGAGTTTGGTTGTTCCCTGAGTAGGCCTGATTCTCTTGGCCTGGTTACATGATTTGGTTCCCTCGTCTACTTTCCCGGCCCGATCTCCCCATGATACACAGTGATAACACCCAACACCCGTCCTCATACTCTTATTAATACCATATCAGGGCTACCCGATGGCTCAGAATCTTCGCTCCAAACTCCAACCCACCGACTCGCTCTCCCTCTTCGACGCGAACCCTCACGTGATGAAGAAGCTGGAGACAGACATGAGCGCCGCCGCGACCGGGAAGGGTCCCAGGACGGAGCTCGCGAACAGTGCATCAGCCGCGGCACAGGACGCTGTACGTTCTATTCAAAAAAAAACCCCAGGCCAAGTTTGATTGATTTACTTCTCGCGCGCTGATATTCATGCGGCATTTTACGGAAATTAGGACACGGTCGTCACGGTGCTGCCCTCTCCCCAACACGTCCAAACCGTATACGAGGACATTATCACGCACTTCTCCTCCTCCTCCTCCTCCTCCTCCCCTGAGACTCAACCCCAGCCACGCCTCTTCATCGACTGCTCAACCATCGACCCCTCCACATCCCGCCGCGTAGCCCAACGAATATCCTCCTCCCACCAAGGCCACTTCGTCGACGCCCCCATGTCCGGCGGCGTAGTCGGTGCCTCAGCCGGCTCCCTCACCTTTATGCTCGGATCTCCCCCCGAGATGGTCCCTCGGGCACAACCCACGCTGCTCCGCATGGGCGCTCACGTTCTACACTGTGGAGACCAGGGCGCGGGCCTGGCCGCCAAGTTGGCTAATAATTATCTCCTCGCGCTGAGTAACATTGCTACGGCGGAGGCCATGAACCTAGGTATGCGGTGGGGGCTGGATCCCCGGACGCTGGCCCGGGTTATTAATCTCAGTACGGGGCGCTGCTGGCCTAGTGAGGTGAATAATCCGGTTCCGGGGGTTGTGTCTGCGGCGCCGGCCTCGCGTGATTACGAGGGGGGTTTTGCCTTGTCGCTTATGAGTAAGGATTTGCGGTTGGCGGTGATGGCTGCGAGGGAGGCGGGTGCTGTGATGCCGTTGGCTGGGCCGGCGTTGGGGGTCTATGAGGCGGCGGGGGGGTTGGACGAGTGTAAGGGGCGTGATTTTTCCGTGGTGTATAGGTATTTGACGGAGGGGGCGTCAGATACAGCCTCGGAGGAGGATCAGACTTGACTTGGTCGGGATGGACTTGTGAGAAAGGGGGAAGATGGACAGCAAGCTGTTTTTGCGCGGACAGATCGTTGCCTGGTTACATGCGTGTTGGCTGTATAGTGTCCTCAACGTGAATGGAAGTGTACTGCGCTGCTTGGCCTCTGCAGCCGGGAATCATCCGCGTCTCGTTCAGCACCATTGTCTTAAACCTTAACGTTCTAGTGCCTATGATGCCCGTTATTTCTTGACAAGGAGGCCCTCGCCTTCGTTACCATCTGCATCATCACTTCTCTCTTCTTCTTCGTCGTCTTCATCATCATCATCATCTTCTTCTTCTTCTTCGTCGTCTTCCTCATCCTCATCCTCATCCTCATCTTCGTCCTCATCTTCATCTTCATCTTCATCTTCATCATCCTCCTCCTCCGTTGATTCCTCCGCCTCGATCTCCCCTTCAACCCCTTTCTCATTATCTTCCGCCAACCAATCGTCGAGCGTCTTTGTTCCAACACCCTCACCCAGTCCATTAGCCTGGCCAGCTTGTCGCGGCCTCGACGAGGCAGCCTGGTCCAGCATATCGCCTGCTGGCACAGTACTATTCTCACCGTACCTAGACGACGTGCTGGCCCAGTTATCCTCATCTCGAAGCCGAGGATCTGGCTCCCGACCGGCCTCCACCCAATCCGGAAGCGTCTCATAGCCCTTCAAGCCGTGAATGCCACCACCGCCCGCCAGAACCAGCGTGGACGAGCCGAGCGCGAATCCCTTCCTCGACTCGGATGGGCTTGGTGCTTGGGGAGCAGGCTTCGGGGCCAGAAGCATCAGTGTGGCGAGCTGAGGAACGCCAAGCAACGATTTATACATCCTGGCCCGGTCTCGCAGCTCATACGAGGTATCGTATCGAACAAGCCGGACGAGATAGTCCCAGAGCCGCACAATAGGGTGCTGCTCATCATCCACGGTCTGCTGCGGTAAATCGTCGGCATCCGTTTTGCTGGCCCCTTTTGCCTCGTTTGCCCTGTTGATGTGATGAAGGTAGACCTTGGCGCCGAGGACCAGGATCTGCCGCTTGGCAGCCTCTGATTCGCTTGAGAACCCCTTCAACAAGATGCGCAACACATCAGGAGCCACGTTGTCCTCACCATTCATGCCTGAAAATTCTCCAACGAGCCAGATGATCGTCGCCCGGGCCTGGGGGTCAGTCGCGGAGTCGAGGTTTTTGGCCAGGCGCATGACCGTGCCAGCGTGGCTCTCGGCATCTTGCTGAATCAGGTGCCGAATCACAGTTAGGGACTCGGCAGCCAACGTGCCATCTAAGCTGGTAATTTGGCTGAGCAGCAGCCTGAGACACCGGGGGGCTGTCTTGACGTCGGATTGCGCACAGCGCCCAATGGCCCGCACCGCGTCTCGCACAAGAGCCCTGTCGGACCCCTGTGAAAAGTGTTGCAGCTCCTCCAGAATCAGACTCTTGACGTGCGGCGGACTGTGCGGGAAGATGATGGTCAAGACCTCCAGCTTGAGCTCCCACACCGATGCGGGGTCTGTGGCCTTGACCAGGAAGTGGCTGGCATATTTGACAAAGTCACTCGGCCTCATCAGACAGACAGACACGATGTTGTATAGAGAAAGCCGCTGAATTTCTTGTGGTCCGCGCAGGAGCGCAATTAATGGCCCTACGGCAAGCTTGACGTACTCTGGTGTGCCCACATCAACGTAGCATCGCGCCACCGCGACGACGACAGCCGAGTTGCGACTCTGCAGCAATGGCTTGATGCTGTTCAGCAGCAGCATCAAGTCACCACAGACGGCAACGTCTTGTTGTGCCTGCCCCTTCGTATCTGACGAATCGGCGTAAAAAATATCGACATTTGTCTTCTTCTTCTGCTGCTGCTCCGGAGATTGAGGTCGAGGTCGAGGTACATGCTGCTTCTTCACAGGGCCACTTCCTGGAAAACAACTCCTTGCGTAAAACGTCATGAGCCTCATAGACGCCAGCTGGCTCCACTCGTCCATGTCCACAATCTTGCGTACCAGAGCTCTGTAGTGCCGATGGATCAAGTCGATTCGGTCGGGACATATCTCCAAAAATGCCGAAACAGCAGCGCCGGCCACGTAATATTGCTTGTCGCCCAGCAGAAGCGAGAGGTAGTCGATAAGCTGCGGCAGCTGGCTCGGGTCGAGGCGATAGCACTTGGGGATCGAGAGCGCTGCCGCCTTTCGCACGTACGGGCTCATATCGGCGACGCCCTTCTTGATAGCCAATGACACAATCTGACTAATGACTGGGACTCGGATGCCGGACATGGTCTTGAGTGCCAGGGCTCGGACGTGCGGGCTCGGGTCGGAAAGAGACTTCTGAATGGTGTTGATGGACAGTAGTGCCAGATCCGGCTCCTGCTCTGCATGGTGAATGAGGTAGATGTACACGAGCTTTTTGATTTCGAGGTTCGGCGACGCAACATTTTTCACGACTGACGAAAAGAACGGAGCCGTATTCTGATTGCGATACATCATCTGTTGGGGGGAGACTCTATGATTAGCAGATCCGGTCAGACAGAGACGAGGTGGTACGCACAGAGATGACTCTCCGCAATCCTTCCAGAACCTCTCTGTCATTCCTACTATCGAGAAGCTTGCGCATCTGATTTCTATCGAGCGGGCGAGAGCTCGAGCGGACACTTCGCGTGGCTTGCGCGGCGTCGAGGGTGAGCTCCCTTGCTGAGGATACCCAAGTTAGCCTCGATGATGCGGGTACAGGAAAGACGCGCAATAGGTTGGAACCAAGCGGGAAGGGTTCTTTACCGGTCTCCATGAGACTCGAGATGCTCGCGATCGACTCCATGGCTGGCACGGCGATTTTGAGGCGTCGTTGCCTTGTCCCGTGTCTTCTGTGCCTTGGTGATATGTAGTGAGACGGTGGTCGATCTGATGCAGTCTGGCAGATGTAGGCCGCTTGACGTACTGCCCCTTCTACGGAGTATGTATGTACCCCCGTGTACCCATGTATCTTGTACCTAGGTACATTAGGTAGGTATGTACTCCGTACCTTGATGATCCGCGAGTCGCCAGCCCCAACGCCTGCAAGGAGTTACGACTCCATGGTCTGTGCTCATTGTTCATGTAAATATGTATGTACATAATTCCACGCTTCATCATTGTCGACTGACAACGACAAACTGCACGCGGTTGCGGCCGCCGGCCAGAAAAACCTCTACCATCTGGCCAAACTCCCTTCAATCACACGACACCACCAAAACGCAGCTACTCCAAGCACTCAAATTAAAAACCCCAACCCGATCCCAGCCATGATGAACCTCGGACCCCCCCCGGGCACCCATCAGCCCATCCTGCTCCCCCCACGAACGCCCTCAGAACTCCTCCAAGACGTCCTCTCGCACAGCACACGCCAAACCACGGTAGTCATCGGCTGGCCCAAGGAGCAGTTCCTCGCCGCGCTGATCCAAGAGGTGCGCCAGCACCAGCAGCCCATCGACAGCTCCAGTGACCAGCACCCGCTCCTGCGCGCGCCTCTCATGCAAATCGCCGCAGCGCGCCACATCACCATGGCGTTTGCCCCGACAGTGTGCCATCTCCGCGCGTACCTGGCCACATGGACAGCTTCATCCTTACCGACCCCTTCCCCGCTGGCGGCTCGCTCTGCGTGTGCTGATAAGCTCGTGCAGCCGCCTCTGCTGATTGTCTATGGGCTGCTGGACTTGCATCGGCATGGCGCCGAGTGGTCGGCTCAGGGGCTGAGCATCTCGGCGGCGATATTGGTGCAGGGTGCGTGGCGGAGTGGGTGTCGGGCTGTGCTGCTGGAGCCGCGGAGTAGGGAGGGAGGCGAGGGCGAGGGCAAGGATCAGGGCGAGTTGTCTGAGATGCTGGCGGAGAGGCTTCCCGTGTTGTCGAGGACGGTGCGTAGGGAAGATGCTTCGTGGGCTGGGCCAGTGGTGCGGGTTACGAATGTGCTGGGAGAGTGGTTCAAGATGGGCGGTCCAGTGGGTTTCTATTAAGCTGTTTTATACCCTGTGTCTATGTGCATGTCTGTCTCACGGTCCTCCGATTTATGTTGTTTTTGAAAAATAAAAATAAAAGTTTCAGATTCATTACAATGAATTGCGCGCTGGCTCAAATACTAGATTTCATGGTATATGCGACATGATCCGCGGCACCTCCGTCCGTCCTTTCGCCCCTAAACGCCAAATTAAAACCCTTGTCATCCATCATTCATGTCGACTAATCCTAAATGCATAGTCATCACGGCTTGTCGCCAACTCGAGACACTTCTGTGTTGGGTAAATCCACATCACTGACTGAGCGATTGCTCCATTTCCGTCATGTACAACTTGATATGCGACTCCATCTTGAGATACTCGTCGTGCGCGGCGTGGATTTCGTTTTCAATGTTTTCTTTGAGATGCAGCATCTGAGGAGGCAGGCCATGTTAGAAAGGAGGAATACCAATGGTAGAAGTGGGAGCCAACACGGACTGGAGAAGCACATGGAAGGATGAAAGAAGAAGAGAACGAGAGTGTCTTTTGCTTTGAAAAAGAGCAAAATGGGCAAATGTAAAAGTGCAAAATGGAAATGAAAATGGAAATGAAAATGAAAATGAAAATAAGAAACTAAAACAGATGGGGGGAGGCTTACCTTCTTCTCCGTCTGCTCTATCCTCACCCTCCGGACATTCATATCCTTGCCCTTCCTAGTATGCTCCTCCGTCTGCTGCCGATGCACCGCCTGCAGCTCCTGCATCTTCTCCTCGGCCTCCCGCGCCTTGGCCTGGCTCTGCTCTCGCAGCTTCTCCGTTCGCTCCGCCCACTTGGCCAGCTGTCGCCGCAGCATCGTCTCGGCGCGCTCCACGTCCCTGGCGTTGTTGCCCCTCTCTGAGAGCGCATCCCTCTGTCGGGCATTGCGCACCAGCTCTTCTTCCTCCTTGGCCAGCTCTTGGCGAATCTCGTCGAGAATCTTGATGCAGGCAGCCACGTCTGCGCAGACGACGGAAAAGGAGTCCGTCGACGTCTGTAGGGCGCGTGCCCGGCGGTCCAGCGCGTCAATGTGCGCCTTGTCGTTGTTGAGAATCTCCCGCAGCTCGGCGAGGTTTTCTTGCAGGGCCGAGGGGCTCTGCAGCATGTACGGCCGTAGCTTATTGCTTTCCTGCTTGAGCGTCGCTTTCTCTTGCGTCTTCTGCTGGAGCATCATGGTCAAGTCGCCCTTGCGCTGCTTGGCGTCTTCGAGACGCGCAGCCACCTTTTCCTGTTGGCGTTTTAGCGCGAGGAGCTGGTTCTTGGCCTCCTCGTTGCGCAAAGTCTTGTCACGGACTTCAGCTTCCATGGCCTTGCGGTTGTGTATCAAGTGTTGGAGACGATCTTCGTTATTCTGCTTCTCTAAGTGGAGCGTCTCGATGCGCGTCTTAATGGACTCAGATTTGTTGTAGTACTCGTCAATGACGGTGGTGTGCGACTGGCGGAAGCGCACAAAATTGATGAGGTAGCTTAAGATTCTGGTCATCCTGCTGTGGGTGGGCTTGTACAGATCGTTAAAAGAGAAGTCGACAATACCGCACTCGTAGAGAAGCCGCCGTAGCGATACGAAGAAGCCCATGAGGTTGCGCGTGTCCGGGGGAATCACGTCGGAGAAGTCACCGCACACATCTTCCGCGGCGGCGCGCATCGCGGGCTCGACCGTCTCGCGCGTCGAGTTGACGAACACCTCAGCGAACCACTCAAAGATTTGCTGAATCTGCGCGGGATTTGGCTTCTGCACATCTGCAACTGTCATGGGTATCCCAATGTCCGTGATGCAGCCCGCGATTTCGCTGTCGGAAAGGCGCATGAGGGCGTCAGTTTCGTCCTCTTTTTTCCGTGAGCGCCCTTGCTGGTTTGTGGGTATGATGCTCATTCTCGGCTTGTACGCCATGATTGCGCGGATGGACGTTCTCCTCTCGTTTCGGTCGATGAGGGTCTATGAGGATAATTCGGGGACTCGTTCTTTTGGACGGATTGCTTTGTCGTGTTTTTGTGTCGTTGCGCGCTGCGATGTGATGCGATGTGGGGTGGCATTGGGCACGTACCTTGTACCTCCTACCTAAGCAGCTTGCTGCGTTGCTATGGAAACGTAGTTGCGCCACGTGATGTTGGCCAGGGCAAGTTTCATGGTCCGTCAACAAGGTGACAACTCATGGCATAGCATACCTACCTACCTAGGTACAATGTGTATAGGTAGGTCAGATGTGGCCAACTGTGGAAGACACCACGAGCTCGTCTCTTTGCAAGGCAGCTAGACATTCGTCGCAACTAGACATTCGTCGCAATGAAACACGTCTTGAATACGGGCAAGCCACACGCACCACGGCGAACTTTCGTGTCGGGATAGGAACCCATATTCAAAGATGTTATAGATACATTTTTTATGGAAATACATGCCACTGTCATCATCAGACTCCATGAGACGGAAGAGTCGCGAAGAGTCGCGAAGAGATCTCGTCGGAGTATGTATCACAAGTACTCGAGGAGCCGTGTAGTGTTTCGCTGACAACTGAAAAGGTATGCGACTAGTCATACAGTAAAGAGCGCCCATCTGCTATTCCACTCGCACAGAACCGCCAACTCCAAACTCCCAAGCCTGAAAATCAGAAAGCCAAAACCACAAAGCCACGCGAGAAGTCTCATCGACGACGACGGCTATGGTGACGGTAAGTGTCGCGGGGGTGGACTCATGTTTGCGAAAGCTGCCTCAGCGTCTTGAGAACCTGATCCCGTCCAATTCCCCCCATCGAACGCACCATGACGCCATTTCTGAACACGAGAAAGGTCGGCACGGTGTGTATTTGGAGAGGTCCTCTGAGTGAAGATAATTCGTCGTAATCAAATTTGAGGAAGTGGACTTTTTTCTTGAAGGCTTCGACCTCAGAGAATCTGTCAATGAATGAAGCGAATAGGTAGGTTAGTAATGAGGTGGGTGGACAGACGCTAGAGAAATGGAGGTTCGCCGCTTTATCCAGATGGCCTTGAACCAGGTAGCCGCTTGACCCAGATGAGTCGGCAGGTCGAATAAGGGGAAGAAACTATAGAACAACAAAAGAAAGAAGACAAAGAAAACAATCAAAGTGGCAGAGTCGAGACTTGCATGATATGCAGGTAAGTGTGATAGCATTGTGAGGAAAAGGGGCAAATGACATATGAATGGGAAGACTCTCAGTGGTATGTATTTTGTCAAGCAAGAATTTCTTGTGACGCAAGGCCCAAGAGGAATACAATCAAGGGGAAGAGCAAGAAGAGAAATGAACGGCAATATGCAAGGAATAACACCACGTTGCAGCCATACAACGAGCCAGTGAAAACAGAGCACGCAGCAAAGATGAGCCCTAACGAAGAAACACAGCAAGAGAAAGAAAAGGCACAGGAAGAGGAAAGAATATGCAAACTCATCCATACTGTTCAATAACCTCCTCCAACCCCGCACACAACAACGACGACTTTGCATAACACCCCACGAGCATCGTCTCATGTTGCTCCGCAGCCTTTTGAAAAGCTTTGATACTGCAGACAGGGAACCGAGGGTTCAAGTCCTCTGAAGTTAGCGTAAATGTAGGACAAGTATCTAACTAGAGATGTTTTTTACGGAAAACGAGGAAAGCATCCCCATCCGAAAAATTCATCCAGCAGATTTCTCCAAAGGGCAGACACCAATAAAGAGGAGAAACGTACCTCTTCACCTTCTGCACTACGCGCCTCTGCGACGAGGCATGAAAGGCCCTCCTCGAGAAGAGCGGTTCCTGCAGCATTACTGAGCAGCCACTGGGGCGGCAAACCGCCGGCGCGAGGCCCGCAATCGTGCGAGAGAAGAGCGCAGCTGAATGCATGCTCTGACTTTCTCAAGGGGGTCTTATTTTCGGAGGTAGGCAGATCGGTTGATCTGAGATCGAGCTGGATTGGGTGGATGGAAGAAGACTGAAGTTGACGACTTCAGCGCGGAAGGAGGCTGTGATTGGCTGAGATGTTGGTGTGATGTGCAAATGTGGGGGTCGAACCACGCGCTCGGATGCCATATTGTAGACGTGATCCGTAACTATTTGAGATTGAGAATGATAGAACTGTGGATGAAGAGTTACTTGAAAGAATGGACAAGTCGAAAAAAGGTTTGATGGCTGCGCTTGCCTGTTGATTGGGCATCTTTATATTTTTCAACCTTCTAGGACACCAGCAGCAATCATCCCCCGACGGCCTCCCCACGCATGGCCTTGAGACTTTGTCCTCATCTAAGATATAATACAAAAAAGCCACGTCCAAGTGGCCTGGCGTCTATCGTAAATAATGGGTATCTAAAAATGAAGAAAGAAGAAAAGAAGAGCAACACCGGTTGCTCGCCGCTGTTTTTGACCCGCCGTTTTGACCTGCCGCGATTACGAGCCGTGATGACCGCCGTTTAATGCAACGCCCAGCATGTTGAGAAGTGAATCGAATAAAGCAAACCCAAGTAAAGCACAGTTCCCTCTCTTGCCAGCACAGCCGTATCCACAAGCCGCTTGCCAACATTCGCGTTGCCGTGTGCAGGCATGCCGAGGCGCCGTAGCACATGCGACCCGTCGGACAAAAAGACCTAAGCAGCAATGTCGACGAGAATCATAAAATAGCAAAAGGGTATCTAAAAAGTACAAAACAATACATAACGAATCAAAGAAGATACAAAGGAAATCCGCAAGGAACGCGGAGTATGTAATAGAATCTAAAACCACCCATACGCTTGGGTGGTGGAGTGACGTCCATCGAGAGATGGTGACCCAAAAGTTACGGAGCACAGCAATACGCATCTGCGGTTCCGGGACGTCTCAGAGTAGTACAAGGAACCATCAAGCCTGGGTGGTATGTGTAAAGTTGCTCAATAGAGCTCATCCAACGTCCGTCGTCGATAGGCAACGCACATCTGTGATGGCGGAGAAATTTGGAGTGGTGTGATGACCCCAAACTCTTAATGGTAGATGTGAAGTGCTCAACAGAATATTCAGAGACGGCTGCCCATACGTGGTGGCAGAGCGTAGAAACGCACATCTGCGGTATCGGAGAATCTTGAAGTAGTGAAACCTGAAACAGGCCAGCCAAAACCTCGAGCCGTAAATGCGAAGCGCTCAACACAGATCCACGGCTTTCCATATATGGCGGAGTACAGAAGCGCACATCTGCTGTTGCGGAGAAACTTTGGCGCAGTACTCCGTAGAATGTAAAGCGCCCTTACGCTTGGGTAGTAGGTGTGCCGTCCGTAGATGCGGAGCACAGTACGTTACATCTGCGCTGCGAATTGTTGGGCGCGAATGAATGCAAAACGCGCACACGCACCTCTTACTGGCCGAACCCCGCTCGGCAAACTTTGTAACGACGGACAACAGATCCCGCCTTCTGCTCCAACTGCATCCCCTCTTCTTCCATCTATATGGATGAACAGAACAGAACCGCTTTTGTGTGCCATGGACTTGTGACTGACGAAACTTCTTACCTTAGGAAACAACCGAGCTTTTTGTGTAAAGTGACTTGAGTCATTTCACGCGAGATTCTTGCGACATGTCTGGCCTATTTGCAAAGATGATGATGTCGAAGCGCGGGTTCAGGCTCTGTTGCAAATTCGTCCACAAAAGTTTCTCGGCGTCGTAGAGTAATTCGAACGGCATATTTCATCCGATGCCTTGATGCTATCCAATTCAATGATAAATGGCGAGTTCGTGGCGAGGTCGAGGAGAGGCCGTGTGGCAACGCAAGCAGAGTCACTCCTGCTAGAGGCTTTTAGCTCGCGCATGAGCTAGAACTTGTCCCGTTTCTGCATGATTCGGAATAGGAATGCCAAACATTCAAGACACTCTTCCAGTCTGATACTTCAGCTCCGTCCCATGTCTTTTTCGCCGTCTTCCCGTGGGCTGAAACGCTCGTTCTCGGTGAATGATACCCAGAAGATTGGGGTTTTCTTGTCTTACTGCACTGCTCGATTTCCGTACGATTCCGATCCTAGCCTCGGAGCCTTACAAGGGCGCCAATATTTCATCCTTCTCCCGATTTGAGATAAATATGGTGGAGAATCCAGGCTGAGCCTTGAACTCCGGGGGCCATGACCAGTGGCGGTAGTAGTGAGAAGCTGAGGCTCGGGCTCGGCTGATCCCCACCATGGACGTGCGTATACGGCGGAACCTCGCACCTGTCGCTCACACAGGGCAGACATGCTAAACATGGCGCATCTCAGTCATCTCCGGAGTCGATATTTAACAGCACTTGGCGACTGCGCATCGCCTCTCCGAGATGATGGTGATACTGTATCACCTGTGGCTTCGCACCGACACTGCCCCACTTGGGATATTCATCCGCAACCGATATATTTTCATCACTACTACTCGGCGGTCGTTCTGACTCCCAGGAGCCAGTCGTAGCACCTGGATCCCGACCAGCGGCGAGTGGTGAAGGACACTCATCGCCCACTATGTCAAGATCTTCCAGTTCAGCGTTTGAGAGTGGCTGGGTCTCATCGGCTGCGTCTCGGCGGTCGAGTTTGGCTGGACCGATCACTTTTTTTGGTACTTTGGAGCTACCAACGCGTCCAGAGAGCCATGAGCCTTCCGAGTCGATCGATGCCAGGGATATGGCCAGTTTTGGCTCCTTGTGCGTCATGGGTGCGAGCTTCTCTGCTGAACGCGAGCCGTCGTATCTCAACCGAGGGGGGGTCAAGGGAGGTGCCATATGGATTGGCGATTCAGCAACCGTAGGGAGAGGTCGTAAATCAGCCTCGGGCGATTGTACTCTCGAGTCGGGCGGCGAGATGGGAAAGTCTGGCAAATCTTCACGAAACCTGGATTTGGTTCGCTTTGGAGCCGCGGCTGCCGACAAATTGACCCAGCAATGTGTTTGCTGGGGAGTGTCAATGCCTTGCAACTTGGCCAGTGCCTTGGACTGCGCACTGATGTGCAGCGGGCCGCCCGTCGCCGTCTCCTCTCGTGACGTGTTGGAGAAAGAAGATGGGCCAGAGTGCCTCCTGGTCTTAATTCCCCATTTGAGCAGAGAGGTGAAGGACAGGCGATTCGGCGTCTTGGTGCTGCTTTCCGAGTCCTTTCGGCCAGATTCTCCTTCCATCAAGCGATCTTTCTCCGATTCAAGGGTCGATTTGGAGCGCGACTTCTTGGAGTAGAGAAAGCCAGACAGTCTGGAGGAGCCTTCTGGCAAGGCAGACACTGTCTCGCCAATCTCCGCAGGGCTAGCAATTAACTTTTTCCCTGCCGGTGCATCCTCATCGCTCGTGGGCGATGATCCGGGGCGGTGAAAGACTTCCACGGGGGGCGTGCGCCCCTTCTCATCGGAACCTGAGGGAGACTCGGGCCGAGTATCCCATTCTCTTCTTTTTGAAGACGTTATGACGGCCGATGCAGGTTCAATACCTAAGCCAGCCAATTCCCGGCCCATGGCACCCCTTTCCAAGTTTTCAGGCGGCGGCGATCCAGACATCCTCGCCTCAGCTTCTTCCTTCTTGGTGCGCTCCACTCGACGACTCAGCCTCTTTTGTACTCTTTCTTGATCTTGCGCACGTTTTCTCTCCCGTCGGCGGTTGTCTCTTTCCATCAACTCTCTCAAATCCTTGGCGCCAAGATCGTCAGCGAGATGATCGATTCGCTCTCTCGAGTCAAGAGGATCCTTCTGAATCGGATCCCGGTTACCAAGAGGCTGCTTCACGTGTTCAGACATTCCGGATGCAGCAGCGCGACAGCATGATGACGGTCGGGTGCGCGAGGTGTATTTCAACGTAGGTCGAGGTGCCAATGAGCCGAGGACCGATAGCTTGTAGGCAATGACATCGGAGTCTGCCGATAATATTGAGGGTACAAGAGTAGGATACGGCAGAGATGTCAAGGAAGAATGGACTTGTTGGGGCTCAATACCACCGCCGCCAGTCTTGGCTCGCTTTGTACTCTGTTTCGAGTGAGAGCGTCCATGAGACTTCGTGGCTAACCGCGCAGGCATGAAGGCACTCATGGCCTTGATTTCCGCCTCTCGGTCATGGTCTTCGCGACGTCGTTTGCTGCTCTTCCGTCGCGTCAGATGCAAGGTAGGTGTGCGACCCCAGTCCCCCGCATTATCGCTCTGGAGCTTCTCTCGCTCAACATTTCCGCGTGTTCGCTCGATACGGATCGAGTCATGGCGTCCGGGAGAGAAGCTGTAGGCTCGCTGCCTTCGCTGCAGTTTCGCAGGTTCCGATCTCGGTTGAAGAGTGGTGGAAATTGCCACTCCAGCGTCGGCTTGAGCTCGAAGTGCAGCAACCTCGTTATCGGAAAATATGGCACCAGTCCTGGAGCGTTTGCGGACGCTCTTGCGCCGGAACGGCCAAAGGGTCATTGTGTCTTCCGGTCTCGATGGTCGACCGTCGTTTTGTTGTTCATGCAATGCGTGCTAATTGAAATAAACAGTATTCGATGATGTACTACTTCTATGCGGATCCAGCAGGTCGATTGATAGCATTATTGCAAGCTGTCAATAACCAACAAGCATCGAAGCGCACGGTAAGTCAGTCATGAAGCGAGCATAGAGTCGCGCTGCCGTCACGAAAAGGGAGCAGACAACACTGACCAAAACGTGCAAGGCAGCCTGTAGTCGGATGAGACAGTTGTGGCAAGTGAATAATGTCAGGCGTTTATGTGAATGTACAGTAAGAATTACTCAAGTGAGTAATGATAACAGGCGTTCAGACGAGCATCAGACTATCAGTCGATGGAGCGAAAGCGACGAGGAAGGAGCTGATTATCAAGTGCACGGCGGTGGGGCAGCGAGGAAGGCGCGTTCTGGATGCGGCGATGGAAGGTGCCCAAGCGATTCGTGTGATGTCTGTTGATGCACAATGGAGGTGATCTGATCTGAAGTGGTTCTGAAGTGGTGCTGAAGTGGTGCTGAGGTGGTGCTAAGGTAGCGTGGCCCCGAGATGCTGCCGTGTCCCGCAAGGTTGTAGCGGCAGTGGCGTGGTCGCTCAGATCACGACGAATGGAACATGTGCGGCCCAGAAGAGTGTCGGTGAAGTAGTCCGGACTGGTGGGAAGGCGCGGTTGAGGTTGTGGCAGCACTGGGAGGCAAAGTTGAGAGATGAGTGAGAAGAGAAATCTGTGTGAGGTAAAATCGGGAGCTGGAATATGAGGGAACATCAACAGGGCAATGGGGGGCAGCTTGGGAAGCGAGGAGCTGAAGGGCGAAGGTAGGGCAGCCTGGGCAGGGAAGAAGAGAGCGGAGGCAGCACTAAGCAGAGACAAGGGACAGGGGCCCCCCGGGAACGAAGACTGGACGGTGTGTACGGTGTTCCAACGGTCACAGGGGGGTCACAGGGGGGTCACAGGGGGGGAGTCACAGACTCACAGGGCAAGTGGACAGCGGACGGACAGACGCCTGGGCACCGGGGAACGCAGGCCCGGGGCAGTCATCTGGGCTCTGAGCATCTGCCATCTGGGCATCGCAGGGAATGTACCCGTTTGTCCTCAGTAAATTCGGTTTCGGGGCGGGGCGCCCTGGTCAGTACAGAGCCAGTCACAGCCGAGAGACTGGGGACCCTGTGCCTGTTCTGATGGGCCTTGCATCAATTTGCTTTCAGATCCACTCGCGATGCCCCGATGCCCCGATGCCCGCATCCTCCCTCGATCCATCGACCTTGCTCCATCGACTCTACGATACCGTGTAGGTATGTCATTGACCGTGGCTGGTTCTTGCGTACGGGCGGAGTACAAAATAGACGCAAAAGAGACGCAGAAGCCAGGAGTCCATGGAACGCGTGGTCTGGTTCAGCCTGCGGCTCGCGAGGCGCTTATAAATTATACCTATGGCCTGGCCAGTGGTCTGGTGCGTGACGCATGCACATGTGCAGTCGCCATGCCACCTGCGAGCTTTAAATGGCACGAGGCATTTCGCGGGAGCTAGTCAATCGAAACACGGCTACCTACATGTATGTACATAGAGCCAGGGGCGCGAAAGGACGGGGGAACCGCCAAAATGTAAGATTATACATAGCAGACAACGCCTTTGACGGTAATAATGACGCCGCAGAAAGTTGATGGCCTGCCATTCGGACGAGTACCTGGCGTTGGATCCGAAAGAAGAAGGCGGCTAAAAATTAGCGACGAGCCTGAGGGCCGAGATACATACCGACCTACAGATTTTGTCGAACGCCGAGAAAACGCATTTCGACTGGCTGTAGAGCTACCAATTGTTTACAACTTCTGGTGAACTTTGTTTCTTGTGAATCTCATCCATGGCTTTTACTGAACGTTGCTGTCGTTACGTTGTGCACCATTCGAAGAAACATGATTCCCATGATCACGGCTCAGCAGAGACGAAATATAGTACTTGCAGCCGTCTCTCCTCTGTACGACTGATCTGTGTTCATGCATCAGTTCTTCGCTCCTTAGACTTCGCTTGGCACAGTCTTGGCACGGTGGTATGTTGGATCCAACTGGGTTCTGGCGTATCATACGCAGAGAAACAATCTTACTAAATAAGGAAGACCTGACCAGCATTAGGTAACTAAGCCCAAGTTTTTAGTTACATACAACTCCGTACTCCGTATGCTGAAAAACAAATATGTACCTATATATTCGTACCAGTGTAAATCACGCTGATCGTCTTTACCGCTGGATCTGCGCCATCCTTGGTCACGTATCCAAGTCGCATCACGCTGGGCCGCGGGTACGATCCCGAGCTATTCCGTGTTGCTTTTTTCTCTTATTAAGGCAAATGAGACCGCTTGGTAGAGACTAAGGTATGTAGCAAGTTGCCACACCACACTGCACGTCAAGTATCATGGCGGGCATCGGCACACGAGACCACAGTCACCGAGAGGAAGTTTTGGCGTGAGACGTGATTCTTCGTGATGATTCCAACTGCTCGGGCTGTTGCTGATACAGTACCTACCCAAGTACACCAGGCAGGCAGGTACGTGACAACGGATGGTGCCTGACTTCCGATGCCGGTACATTCCGTAAGAAGCAAGAGAGGAACATGTACCTAATACTTCGTATGCAAAGTACATACAGCTACTCCTTGTGCCGTGATCGCATTGAAGGGTTTTCCGCGGCTGTGATTGGCCGTTGTCAGAGATGAGCCCTTCACAAAGTCACAATGTCCTCAGACTCCTCACATCTCTCTCGCTCTCCTTGGTCCAGGCAAGGCTTTGCAGGAACCTGCATGCATCGAGCCCGGCTCCCTGCCGCCCTTTTCCCATGCAACGCAACGGGCCAACGGCACCCAAGTTCCAACCCAAGATGGACGACCATCGTTGTCATGCGGCGCTTTGCCGGCCCCTTGTTCCTGACTTTGCTCGGAAATGTGCCGTCCACATGAATCGATATACATAGGTAGGTACATACATATGTACATACTCCGTAGTCGGATCTTGAATCTTGATGTTCCTGCCGCTCCGAAGTCACGTGGTTAAAGTTCTGACCGTCTGCCGGCAGAATAAACGGAAACCGGACCCGGGTTTCCTCATGCAAGTACGGAGTAGCTTTGCAACTATGTATGTAGATACATAACCGTCACCCGTGGAAGGCTTTTCAAGATAGGTACCCCGCATGATACCCAAAGCATGGGAATTATGGCTTCGTTTCTTCTACGGAGTATGCCATCGCTTGCTATACAGAACCCTTGTCGATCTTCCAGGATCTTTTTTAGACCTCCAAGGCAAGGTCACAAGGTATAACTTGGCGGGAGATGGATGTTCGTGGGAAAATTTTGAATGCGCCAGGATACGAACGCCAACGCGTCGTCACGAACCGGCGACCGCCCCCGTCCATCTATTTAACGCGTACGGAACATTTACATAAAACTCCGTGGGATGTAGGTACATACATGCATATGTTAGGTATACAGTACCTGGCCACGACAAGTCTGATCGGCCGAATGCCGAATCTGTAAGAAGATTAAGCGCCCCTGCGAAGCTCCCGCGAAGCTCAAATGAGCCCCCGTTGCCACATGTGCGATCGCTCAAACGTCTTCGTATTTGCCCCAAGTTGTCTCAACAGTCGTGAACCGAGGCCCCGCCGTCGTTCCTCCCAGGCTACGGCTCAGGAGTCAGGCCTCGTATCAGGTCGTCTGAGACTCACCTCGGGCGAGAGACCTCGGACGGCACGCAACTGCAAGCAACATGTCTTGGGTTTTTGGGTCCAGACTCCCCTGAGCGCGGGGCATTAAACATTGAGAAAGACGCCAAGTGGACCTTCGGCCTACGGAGTAAACTCCCCACAAGCGCATGCGCTCCATGTGCAGACCTTACCTACTCCGTAAACACAAACGCGCCATACATAGGTACATGCCTACTCCTGACAAGCTCCTATGTGCTTCCTCGGCCCTGTCACCTCGCGACTCTTGACGAGTTGAAAAACGCTGCATTCGCTGAGCTCTTTCTCGATAGATTAACCTCTCAATTCGCAAGAAAAGGGACCGAGACAAACCAAGCTCCACACGAGGCAGGTCATACGATAGATTCACTCGACGCGAGCCACGTCACTCTTGGGCATCGCAACATTGTGCTCCAGTCTTAAAATGGCAAGTTGACCACTGTTGAATACGAAGAGACGTTGGGAAGGTATCATGTCATTTGGGAACACTCAATCTTTGAGCCATTGACAACATTTGAACAGCGGGATGAGCACAGCCTGTATGGTTCATGTAATGGAGGGCGAATCAGGGCATATTGCCATAGCGGGAGTAGCTGAACCTAATGCTGCAGAATCTCCGAGATATTTGCCAACCGATACAAAGATTGTATGTGCTACACACCTCCTGCGCGAGAGACCCCGTTGCGAAAAGGGCCATTCCGAACCAAAGACACCGACCGAGGAGATCACGTTCGGGCTGAACTGAAACAGTGGCATGTCCTGCGGGAACAGTCGACGAGTGACCTTGGTCCAGATTGAATTGCTCTGACAAACTCACGGGCTCATCAAGACAAATCCCGGGACGCATGCCCACATGGAGTGCTCATTAAGTAGGTATGTAGATACTCGTGGGTAAAACTTTTAAAAAAAAGACACCCACGAGTAAGGCCCAGAAACCGCGGAGCATGAGTGCCACTTACCTAAATAACTTGCATTGTAGTGATATGTAAATTATGCGATCTCGGGGAGCCAGTCGTTCGTCAACAGTTTGATCTAGGCTGCTAATAAGCTATAGTGAAAGAAAAAGAAAAAGAAAAAGCAAGATGGGACCCAAGGGAAAAGCCACAATGCACATGATGCGTGATTACACCTACCTAATTGCAGAAATCCAATCGACGCCACTGCCACGCATACCCCACAAACAATACATGTACTCTTGTGTCAGCCCATCATCATCAAGCAGGGCTTTCCTGAATGCTGATTGCATACGTACTGGAGTATACGTAAATTGATGTCCGTTCCTGCATGACTCCATCTTTTATGATAAGAAGATGCGTCGTACTTGTGCTGCCCCCCTTTCCATAGCTACAAACATAGTCGGATAAGAATCATCCCATCCAGCGAAATCGGCAAGAGAACTCCCCATTATAAGAGCTTCCGTGGTCACTCTCCTCGCCTTCCCAGGAATAAAATAAGCCCACTAGACGATCCTGGTTTCTGAGCCAGAACGAGAGACCGGCAGAGGTCGAAGAGAAAGGCGAATAACAGGAGACCGACGGTCCTGTTTCTCTGGACACACAAAGCTACGAAACCAACGCCCTTACGAACGGCATGGCGAATGTAATTGTGATAGTGGGGTGAGATACAACTACGCGCTGAAGAGGAAGAAACGCGGGATAAGCAAGAAAAAAGAACGATTATAAGTAAAGAGATAAGATGCTCTATAATTGAAACAAGAGAAAATGGGAGAAGCTACTGAGTGACATGGTTGCCGTCCAGTCTATGCTAACATCAAGCAGTGCAGGCGTCAGTGGCCTGACCTCGGCTTTGCTGCTCTCCAAGAACAAGGTCAATGCCGTAACGGTCATCGCGAAGCACATGCCCGGCGACTACGACATCGAATACGCCTCGCCATGGGCTGGAGCCAACTTTTTGCCGTGAGTGGGAGGGACCTTTCCCTGAGACCTTTTCCTGAGACCTTTTTTGACCCTTAGTGCTCTCGTCTGGCGTTTCTGATTACACCCTCATGTGTGATCAAAGAACACGAAGGAGGAAACGAGTTCAAAACAAAATGTGATGCGCTGACGAGACAGCTACAGCATGTCGACCAGCGAGAGTAGCAGATGGGAAAGGCAGACTTGGCCAGAAATGCAGAGACTTGCAGAACACGTTCCAGAAGCGGGCATTCACTTTCAGAGTAAGTGAGGCATGAATCCATGGGCTACTCGATTAATCGTCAAGCGCCATCTCGAAGTTAGTCGTAAACTGACCTGGAAGAGGGCCCGATTAGCTGCACGCATCATAAGCCGAGATAAGGATATGCAAGGCGAAGTACGTCCCACCAAGGCCTTGTTTAATCGCGAGCCGTGGTTTCAGACCATGATGCCGGACTACAGAGTCTTGGACGCAGCCGAGATCCCAGCGGGCCACGATTCGGGTTGCGAATTCAAGAGCGTGTGCATCAACCCAAGTATGTATCTCCATTGGCTTGTGGGACAGTGCATACGCAATGGGGTCGTCTTCAAACGCTCCATCGTGACGCACATCCACGATGCCAAACGCCAGAGTCACACGGGTGAGCAGGCCTCGATTCTCATCAACGCAACTGGCCTGGGATCCCGCAAACTTGGCGGCGTGAACGACGAGACCATGACTCCCTCGCGGGGTCAACTTGTCCTTGTGCGCAATGAGTTCCATACCATGTACACGGCGTCTGGGACAGATGACGATCAAGCAGACACCCTGTACACGATGCAGCGTCCCGCGGGCGGGGGGACTATCCTAGGGGGCACCTATGACATTGGCAATTGGGAGTCTGTACCGGATCCCAACATTGGGTTGCGCATCATGCAGCGGATCGTGGACATGAGCCCCGAGATTGCGGACGGCAAAGGTATCGCGGGCTTGAGCGTCATCAGGCACGTTGCCGGGCTGAGGCCGTACAGACCATCGGGGGTCCGGGTAGAGAGCGAGAAGCTGGACGACGGCACCTGGATCGTGCATAATTACGGACACTCGGGATGGGGGTATCAGGCTTCGTATGGGTGCGCTGAGGGTGTCGTCGAGCTGGTGAAGGAGATTCAGAAGGGAATTGGAGAGTCATGAGGCGGATGAAAGCCCCGTTGCTCTCGCTTGGAGTTTGGTTTGAGGCCAACAAATGGGCATTGCTCTGCATGGTCGTGAGCAAGGAAAAATTCAACATTACATAGAAACGAGGCCCAGTATGCGACGTAGCGTCTGCAGCCTGTAATAGAAAGGGAATTGTGCGCATGTAGGTTGGAAGACGAAAAGCAGAAGACGGTCTTGATGAGGTCAGGTACGCAGGTTAGGTACAGTACTCCGTACAGAGTTACCTTTATTAATTACCTCCAGGCTCCTAGAATGCTTTCCAATTTCCAAACCACCAAACACGTGGAGTGCCCCGCAGCTCCTGACAGCTGCGAGGCTAAACTCTCTTGGACGAGCTTGCGCTGCAACGTGTTGCGTCCACGACTTTCTTCGCACGCGGCACACTTGATCAAGTTCTTCTTCCTGCCTTCGTCTTGTCCCTCCCTGATGGTGTGCAACACCAAGCAGCACCAGCACCATCACTAATGGCGCCGCCACAGGAGCCTCTGCACAAGCAAGCGCGCCGCTTTGCTCTCGACGTCGCGCTCGGCAACCATGCGCTCTCCAAGTTTGTCCCCTGGGCGCTCTGGCTTGGCGATGCCGTACTGTGTAGCTTGATCATCTGGAAGATTCCCTGTGAGCACGATATCCCCAAGCCGTCCCATTGGACAGACTCAAAGCTTAGTTATTACAAAAAAGCAATATAATGGCCCTTGAGGGGAAAAAAAGAATCCTGTTACAGATACATTCATGCAGGTGGTTCATAACATGGCTTACACGTAGGATGCTGCCTAGATACCGAAATCGACTGGACGGCATACATGCAGCAGGTCGCGCAATTTGTCGAGGGAGAGCGAGACTACACCAAGATGGAGGGCGGGACCGGTCCATTGGTATATCCGGCTGCTCATGTCTACACCTACACGGCGCTCTATCACTTGACGGGGCATGGAAAGAACATTCTTCTCGCACAGCAATTGTTTGCTGTGCTGTACATGGCTACGTTGGCGGTGGTTATGCTGTGCTATTCCAAGGCAAAGGTTGGTTGATCTACGTCTTCCCCGTGATGCATTTCATTTCACATGGTGACTCAACACACGTGTGTGTGCGGGTGAGAGTGAGAGAGTGGGTGAGGAGTCTTGTGTCTTGTCTTGTGGATGCTGATGAGACGACACTTGTTTTCCAGGTTCCTCCCTATATCTTCCCGCTGTTGGTGCTTTCCAAGCGTCTACACAGCGTATATGTTTTGCGCTGTTTCAACGACTGCTTCGCCGCCTTCTTCTTCTGGCTCGCAATCTGGTACTTTCAGAACCGGAGATGGACGCTCGGCAGCATAGCGTACAGCTGGGGCCTAGGCATCAAGATGTCACTGCTGCTCTCGCTACCGGCTGTGGCGATCGTGCTTTTCTTGGGCAAAGGGCTCAGCGGCAGTCTACGGCTGGCTCTCCTCATGGCGCAGATCCAGCTTCTCATTGCTCTGCCTTTTCTAGCGGTGAACCCTAGGGGCTATCTTGGAAGAGCATTTGAGCTCTCGCGACAATTCAAATATGAGTGGACGGTCAATTGGCGCATGTTGGACGAACAAGTGTTCCTGAGCAAGCCGTTTGCTCTAGCACTACTGACCCTGCATGGATTGGTCCTCTTGCTCTTCATCACCACGAGATGGCTTCAGCCTACACAACGGCCCTTGTCCTCGTTGATCGGCCCTCTCCTCCGCGGCAGATCGCCCTTCAGTCGAGCGGATGGTCTTCGTGTTTCCAAACGAGTGACTCCCGATTATGTCATGACAACCATCCTTTCAGCCAACGTCATTGGCCTGCTCTTTGCCAGGTCCCTTCACTACCAGTTCTATGCCTATCTCGCATGGGGCACGCCCTATCTGCTCTGGAAGACTTCTTCCAGCTTCCCGTTACTCCTCTTGCTCATGGTGGCGCAAGAAGCCGCGTGGAACACCTTTCCCAGCACAAGTCTGAGCTCTATTGCCGTGGTCAACGTGCTTCTTTTAATAGTCGTCATGGTATATAACCGTGCTTGGAAGCCGATCGAGTCGAGAGATCGCATGGCCGGGAAGGAGGCAAAGAAGACGAGGTGACGCTCGAAATGCATGTACACGCGCCGCAGCGCAACACTTTTTATTCTGCGCTTAGTCGCGACAACTCAATCTTCTTCCGAGTCGCTCGGCGGCATCTTGCCCACATTCGAATCGTCTTCGTCGTCATCACTGATATTGTATGAATTTTTGGTGAACTCTTTGGGCCTTTTGTTTGTGCAGGACGTAGTATCATCATTAGCTTTGCCATTAATCACTATTCTTGTCCCGAAACTGTACAAAGCCCGCCATCTATACATACCAATACGTCTGCTTCCTCCAAAGCTTCTCATCCCGAACCACATTCACAATCTCCCCCTCCGCGCGCCCCTCACTTAGGCCATCGGCATAACGCTCCGCCAGGACAAACCCCCCACGCTTGATCCAGATTGTATTTCGAAAGCGCTGCGCTAGCTCCAGAACGAGGGGTGTCTTGTCGGGCAATTCGCACGCATATAGGTTGTTGCCTTGGGGCTTGGCCACTCGGACGAGGAACTGGTTTGGCTCGAGGGCGGGGGGCGGGGTGAGGGTTTGCTCGGCTGCTGCGAGGACATTGCGCTTGGGTTTGCCCATGTTGATGCGATGGGGTGTGGGCGATCAATCCGTGGGAAGAAAAGTATGAACACAAGAGATGAGGACGAAGTTAATGCAAAAAGGAGGACATGTACGGAGTACTCCGTATGTAGTGTGAAATCACAGGAGCTTGAAAGGTTGGAAAAATTGGTCCAACGCAGGGTACCAGGTAAGCTTCTACATAGCAAGGGCCCACAGTGTGTTGTAGGTACATATGTACCTCCTAACATGATGCACGCAGCAGGTCGCTTTGTACACGAAGGGCCTTTGCATTTGTTGGAATAGGTACGTAGGGCGATTTGTTTCAAATTAGCGTGCATGTCGACGAACTTGGGGACAATGTAGGCAGCAATTCAATATCTGTTGCTACGAAGATACCTACCTAGGTAGAGCTCTTCTCCATTCCACCCCGGACTCACATGCCAAGATGAGAGCTGCCTCTCCGTAGAGTGTATGTAGGTCACTCGTCGATCCTGATGCCAGCTCGATTTCGATTACATATATGTGAAGCACGCATACACTCTACTGAGACCATTATGTAGCAGAAACAAGGATCGAGTGGTGGATAGGATCAGGCTTGGACGGAAGCATTGGAGGGTATACAAGACAACAGTCTAACGCATCTGAGCCCCGGTAATGATGTCCGTCATTGTATCCAAGGAATCAGCAGCATGCAATACTAACTACGCCGGGCCAGAGTTGATGTCTATCCAAAATCTATGAGCAAAGTCAAAGTCTAAATGGGCTAATTCTATATGCGCCCCCTCGCCCTCGGCTTTTCGTCTCGCGAATACTGCCCTTATCCCGTGAATATAACCATCCCCTTCGGTTCTGGTCCAATGAGATAAATACATCATAATGTACCGATGCAGCATTTTCTTTCATCCATTGATACATTTCGCTCAAGTCCTTCCTGCCTTCTCTCGTTGCGAAACCGTTTTTAATTTTTTTGGCATGGCTCAGATGCGTCCCTTGGCGGCGTCTTGAACTGTAATCTTTCCAGCGGCAATATCCTTGACGGTTTGGCTGATGCTGGTCCAGTCTCTGAAAGTGACAAAAGGAACATGTTCGTTTTCGCAGTAGGTAACCAGATCTAAAACCCGCGCAAATAGGTCAGCTACTGAATTTCTCCAAAGTTCATCACCACGCTCCGTCTTCATGGCCGGACTTACCCTTATCAGCCTTAGCAAATAACAAGTCAGTCTCCTTGGCCGCCGACAGGTCAGACACACCGTCGCCAGCGTAGAACATGACGGGTCGGTTGGGCAGCGAAGAATACTTGCGAATCTCGATGGACTTGTCGTGGCCGTGAACGCTACCCCAAAGGTCAATATAGTGGCTTCCCTCGGGTTGGTTGATCATTTGGAATGGAACTTCCGCAAATCGTACCTATCATCGTGGAACTCAATTGTCCAACCTGCCTTTTCGTTGATGCTTTTTCCCTCGCGGGGTTTGACATCGTTGCTCACAATCTGAATGTCCCACCCCGGCCCCAGCAAGTTATCCAGCAGCGCCCGAATTATAGGCGTCATGCCACCGCTGAGGATCACAATCGGCACGTTGTTCTCGCGCGACCAGTCATAGAACTCCTTGAAGCCGGGGTCCAGCTTGATTTTCTTAAGGAGTAATTCTATGCACTCGTTGTACGGTGTGGTGATGCTGTCCATCATCTCTTGAAACGAGTCACGAAAATGCATCTTGCCGAACAGAACATCCTTGTTGCCCTGAGTGCGCTTCTCGACGCCGAAGCCGAGGTTGTCGGTCATGTAGTCATTCGAGTCGGATGTCGTGACGGTGCCGTCAAAGTCTGTGAAGAAGATGAACTTGGGGTTGGTGGCGAGCGCCGGAGTTTCGCTATTGACAGATCCCATTGTGCCGACTCCTTACGCTTCAGGTGTTTTTTTTTTGGTGGGGAGGTGAGGTTGGTTCAGGTTCTCAAGTTTCGTGGAGGGCAACAGAAGTCAAGCCTCGATGCTACGGATTTGGAATTGGTCAGGTTGGAAAATTTATGGAGGGGCAATGGAGGTTGAAGGACAGAAGAGAAGTTCAGGACGGATAGGAGTCTGTCCCGCTGACGACAAGTGTTTGTTTCAGTATCCACTTGACAAGAAATAGAGGCTGACCAAGGGTCAGGAGTGAGAATTCGGACAAGACACCAAAAAGACAAAACCAATTGGCCGTCGTCGCTAATGTTCAGGGGTTATGAACTCATGACATCGAATTCGACTTCATCTTGTATGGAGCTTATGTCGTCATTGAGGCCGATCTTGTTGGCCCATGCAGCGCGCCAAGAGGCGCCAAGACCCGCCGCAGCCGTGCCCCTGGCGCACACGTGCCGGAAGCAGCACCTCGCGAGTCGGGTAAATGCCGGTCCTCGTTGTCTCTGCCATCGCGCTTCGTCTGTCCGCAACGTCACCGGCTAGAGCAAGGTATATACTACATCGTCGTCATCACTCGTAATCAACTCACACACATCTTTAACGCTCTCTGCACAATCCCAAGGTTATGCTCCTGTCGCAGAATGCTCGAAGAGGCTCGTAACTAGCTAGCCTTGATTCTATCTCGCCTGTGTTTCTAGTACATATACGAAAGACCAAGAAGAAGCAGAAGTCAAGAAAGAAGCAAAAGAGGAAAGCAAAAACAAACTGAAGAAGAAGAGAGAAGAAATACATAACGAGACGAAAAAAAGACCTAAATCGAAGAACAAGAACCCAAACGAAGCATCAAAGAACATGCGAACCTCTCTAATCACCCCAGCCCTCCTCGGCACCACCCTCGCCTCCAACCCCTCAACCTACTCAAAAACCACAAACAACCCCCTCCCCCTCATCATCTGGCACGGCCTCGGCGATTCCGCCTCAAGCGAAAGTCTCGTCCAAATCGCCCAAATCGCCGACACCATCGCACCCGGCATCCTCGTCCACATCATCAACCCCACCCCCGACAACACCCCCGACGACCGCAGCGCAACCTTCTTCGGCAACGTAACAGAGCAAATCCAAACCGTATGCACACAACTCGCCCACCATCCCATTCTCTCCACGGCCCCAGCCGTAGACGCCATCGGCTTCTCCCAGGGCGGGCAATTCCTACGCGGATACCTCGAGCGGTGCAACAAGCCCCCCCTGCGAAACCTCATCACGTTTGGGAGCCAGCATAATGGGATTACCTCGTTTCGCGACTGCGCTGCCTCGGACTTCGTGTGCAAGACCGCGATGGCTCTATTGCGGTATAATGTGTGGGGGTCATTTGTGCAGAGTAGGGTTGTGCCAGCGCAGTATTTTCGTCCTGCCGTGACGACAGCACCAGAGGGGGAGGGGGAGGGGGACGACGAATATCGGTCTTATCTCGAGCACTCGAATTATCTTGCGGATATAAATAATGAGCGTGGGGTCAAGAACGCAAGGTATAAGGCTAATGTGGCGCGTCTGGAGAACCTCGTTTTGTATATGTTTGAGAATGATACGGTGTCGATTCCGAAAGAGTCGGCGTGGTTTGGTGGGGATGTTAGTCCCGAGGGGCGTGTCATCGGGTTGAGGGACCGGGCGATGTATAGGGAGGATTGGCTGGGGCTTAGGGTCCTGGATGAGAGGGGGGGGTTGAAGTTTCGGAGTGTGCCCGGGGAGCATATGCAGATTACGGAGGAAGTTCTGAATCAAACAATGAGGGAGTTTCTGGGGCCGTATAAGGGGGAGGTTCTTTCGGAGGATGAGGAGGATGCTCAATCGGAAGAGCTGTGATGGTGCTTCTTCAAATAACTTTTGTCTAGCACTTTGTTGTCTTTTTTATAAACACTTCTGCGTCTCAATCTCTTTAAGTCTTTCTTGACCGGTAAGTCAAACTGGCCGTCCTTACGTAAGACCCTCTCTCAAATCGCAGGCGTGGTTTTTCTCTCTCTCTTTCGCTTCGTGTGTCTTGTTGGTAGCGGAAGCATTCTCCGTCGTGCCACACATCCACATCATAAAGGTATTGCAAGAGACAATGACACGACACAAGTACATTGCTCATGTTCATAACGATTCAGCCGTATCTATGGCAAGCGAGAGCCGGAAAAGAAAGCCCAAGCATGTCAATTTTCTCAGTTTACAAAAACGCCCTATAACGCCCAGCCAGAATAGAATAGCAACATGCAGCAGACACACCTCGCCATGTAGCTTGTGTTTAGATCCGATGGAGAATCCCTTCTTTAACCCCATTACTCGTCCATGGCTTTCTTGGCAGAAGACTTTTGCTTCTTCAGCTTGGCCTTTCGCTCCGCAATCTGCTTGTCCAACTTATCGTCGTTGCTTTTGGCAACAACCGGGGCTTGCTTCTTTGCCTTCTTCTTGGGCGCCGGGGACTCGGATTCGGTGGTGGTGGCGGCGCCGCCAGCAAGTGCCTTACGCTTCTTGCCAACGTTGGCTTTTTCGGCCTGGGCGTCCTTGGCATCTGCGTCAGCAATAACATCCTTGTCCTCCACCCAGAGCTCGTCGGTCTGCCAGATGGGCAGGGCAGCCGTGTTAGGGCCCTTGATGTAGATGCTGCGGACATTGCGCCACTTCTGCGGTACCCACTTGCCCACGAGGCCGGTGACGACGGCGTCGACATTGTCGGCAATCTGCTCGGCGGACCAGTGGGCGTATCCGATGCGAACGGCGGTGTTGGTCGTGGGCGCCAGGCTGACGAGAGCGGAGCTCAGGGCCTTTTCAATCTCCTTGGCAATATCGGCAGCTGTTCCGGCATTGACGACGTCCTCTTCTGTGGATTTGGTCTTGTCCGCACGTTTGGGCCGCTTGCCATCGACCTTGGGACGCTTGGCCTGCAGAACTATGGGAATGGGTCTCTTGGCACTGGTCTTGTAGAAGGTCTTGCCGAGAACCTTGGGTAGGCGGTTAATAATCCGCTCGTCGGCGACAAAGATGTCGTGCTCGGAGAAGAGTTTGCGCTGGGCTTCGTACTGGCCGTACTTGGCCTTGAGCTTGCTAAAGTCGATGACGCGCGTGATGCGCTTGCTCAGCTCGGCAGGGAAGTCGTCAGAACCAATGATATTCTTGTAGACGCGCTGAGGATCGGCGGTGATGGCGCAGATGGTGCTGTTTTCATCCGTGTTAAGTGAGTTGGGGACGGAAATTTTGCCTGGCTGTAGGCGAGCCTTGTCGGCAATGTGTCGCTTTGTAGTGAGAGTCAGCCAGATGGGGGTGTCTTCGTCGACCTCGCCATCTTCATCCTCCAAAAGGTTGCGCTTAGTTGCGTCCTTTGCGCTCTGCTTGGCTGCTTTCTTGATATGTGCGAGGAGGGCCTTGGACGCTTTCAGGGTCTGTTTACGTCGCACACTTGCGTTAGCAGAGAAATTCCTTTCTTTTTCCTTTTTCAGGTTTTAATACTCGGATTGCCGGTGTATAACGCACCTGATCGGGGTCTATTGACGTGAGGGCATTGGAGCCAGCGGCAGCAATCTCTTTTGACGGTGTCATGGTTGCTGTTCGAGGAGTTGTAGTGCGTGCAAGTCGTGCAACATCGTCTTTGGGAAGGATGTCGGGGAGGCGACTGTTTGAGTGAAGCCTATTTTTTTAGGCGGTGGGCGACGGCAGTATCTTTTTCGCCTTGTCTCAATCCCACCAAGGCCCCGATTTTCTACTAGACACCGGAACGTGCTCTTTGGTACATACGGTCGGCTCCGGAACACTCTCCACATAAACCCGGCGCTGCAGGGCAAGGCGGCGGCCGACGTACGAATAGTATGTAATTAGAGAATGCTCGCAGGAATGCATTGCCTTGGCACGGGAAGCATTAATTGTAGACAGTATCTTGGCGAGGAGGATAGAGAAACGGCAAAGAAGAAAGATGACGTAAACCAGACGCAGCTTCATCACGCCGGTCTGCAGAGACGCCATGACAGTTTGACCTAATTAACGGTACACGTACTAATGTAGTTGATGGTGCCCGAGTTGCGATGAAGTAAGGCGACGATGGGAAAATGGAATTGGAAGACTTTGGATGAGTCGCTCATCCATTAGGTGGTACATAGCATCACCAGGGCCTTCTCATTCTAACTTCTCACAAGGCCCGCTCACTCATCGAGATTCAAGAACGCGCATGTGGAAACCGACCAGCTGTACGCAGCTGTACATATCATTGAGGACCAACACTACATATGTACCTGTTGCTCGGTATTTCGATGACACATAGAGCCCTCAGCCTAAGGCACATAGAGTCTGAGAAAACAAGACGCGGAAAGTCGTTGCCAAGCTAGGGCAAAATGTTCCAGATGCAATGCAATGCAATAAGCTTTCACATCAAAGCGCGCAAAAAATCTCGAGTTGTCGACAAGAAGCCAATCATCGTCCACGAAACACGCGATGGAAAAGCCCAACAGTGAACACAAGTCGGCAGAATCGTTTCGGGACTAGTTGATGATTGTAGGACGAATTACGAATAAGCAGCGGCGAGGAGAAAGCGAATGGGCGGTTCGGGGACGACAGGCAACGTAATTAGCTGCAGACGCGCCCAGAGCCAGTGGAGACGCGCCGGGCGGCAGAGGCTGGTGGCTGCAGCCTGCAGCCTGCAGTGGTTGGCTCGCGAGTGGCCGGATGAATCATGAGGGATCCAAGGCTTGTTGCGTGTTTGCGAGCTTGCACGAGAGAAGCAGGAATGAGTCTTCTTTGCGCGACAGTTGGCCTTTTGTTGGAGCATGTTTCAGTAATTCATCACGATACATACGGAGTACTTAGTGGGAACTCTGTCGCGTGGTTGGAACTTGGCAGTGCTCGTAGTGCTGCTCCAGTGCAGCGCAGTGCTAAAACGCGCTGAAACGGCCTGGAACCGCCTGGAACAGCCGTGGATCAGACACGCCAAACGCCAACGCGATGCGTGACCCATCGCGTCGTGTTGAGCCCACTTCGCACCTTCCCACTTGCAAGCTTCCGGCCAGACGCTCTTTTAAAAAACATTCTGCTGCCTTATCACCCGCTCCTTCCTACTCCTCCTCGTCTCTTCTGCCTCACTCCAAAGCTACCCAACCGCATCTGCCGGCTCAACATCGTGAGCCTGCCTCTTGCCGACGCCCGCGGACTGCTCGTCCGGCCACGGTTTATCTGCCCTTGAGCATCAGCTCTGTGTCGTGCTCACTGCTCACTGCGGCGTCGCCTCGCTGTCCGCCAGACCGTGCCAGAAGCGCGTTTGGCGTGTAAGTGGGCTGTGCATTTGCAAACCACCTCTTTACGCGCTCCGCTGGTCTTTTAATCCACGCAAACGGCATTTTCAGCACAAAAACACCAGAACACCAATTTAATTTTCATTGTCTTCCCAAATAAGCATTCTCTTTTTTTGGCACTTGGAGAAACAGACGATCGAGATGAATTCAACACCGCCCCCTGCCGTGGACGCTGTGACGACCGAAGACGCTGCATTGCCTGCTCCCGCTGCTGCTCCTACTGCTTCTTCTCCTGCGTCTGTCTCTGCTTCCGCCTGGACTCGGGCACCGGCTACTGGCACAAAACGGCCTGCATCGTCCTTACTGCCTGCCTTTGAGCCCCTTTCGTCACCAGGCCTTCCTCGGCCGTTGAAGCGTCAGAACCGGGGACAACCACATCTTCAGTATCCCACACCGGTGCCCACATCCGCCACAGGCGTCCTGTCGAGCTCGCCGCCTCCGCCTGGCCTGGATTGTGTTGCTTCTGGGCGCGCTCCTCTGTCCGCCGTTCCTGCCGTCGAACTTCCCGAAAATGGCCGCGTGGTGACCATGGGAAGATCCTCCAACTCATCTCAGTTACAGCTCTCTGCGAACCGCCTGGTGTCGCGTGTGCACGTCAAGGCACGATACATCCCAGCCGCAAGCCCCCTGGAAGTCAACAAGATTGAAATTGAATGCTATGGCTGGAACGGGCTCAAATTGCACTGTCGGGGACGCACATGGGAGTTGTGTAAAGGAGATATCTTCTCCAGCGAAACCGAAGGCACTGAACACATTGTCGACGTCTTGGGTGCCCGCGTCATGATTCAGTGGCCGAAGCGGAGTGCTGTCGGGGCCGAGAGTCTGGCCAACTTGTCTGACTCAAGCTGGGACGACTCTCCTCCACGATTGCAGCAGAGAGATCACGCGCTGCTGTCGTCTCCCCTGCGACGTACCGCCCGCATCAAATCGCCCGAAAGTCCAACGCCGAGGGGCCTTGTCAGCTCACAGCGTCTACAGGCTCTGCTCCCCAATACGGCCGAGGTACGAGAGGATGGCATCCAAATTTACGAAGACGAGCCAGAGCTTCCATTGCCAAGACGGGACGACGACACCGCCGTCGATGCGGGTGCCAGCATGATGACCAATGTCACGGCTAGTTTCTCAAGCGAGCTGGGCGACGAAGATGACGAGAATGAGCACCACGCAGAGGAGGAAAACGACCCCATTTTGCACTCCTTTGGTCCTTTTGGCCCCAGTATCTCTCACCGCCTAGGCTCGGTCTTGACCAAGATGCCAAAACAGCCTCGTCCTCAGCATCGTCAGCCGCACCATGTCTCTTCAAACGACACATTGAGCGCAGCTGATCTGTCTCATATGCCTTCATCTCCTATCAAGAAGAGCCTTGCTAATCCCTCACCACGTGCTCTTCTCCCTGCCGCAACAATCAAGGAGTCGAGGCAGTACGTCCCGTCATCTCCTGCTGCCTCGACGCCCACTGCCGAAGTCTCTCATCAGGAGACAGCCAAAGCAGTGAAGGAGGAGGACAAGCCGACGCTATCCATCGAGGTCGCTCCCGCGGTGACCAACCATGTGATCAACCAGCTGGCATTCTCGCGCCTCGCATCCACGCCCTTGTCAAGCATTATGCAAAACCTGCCTGACGTGTACAAGGCCGAAGTGTCCAAGGACGTTCTGCGCGCCACCATAGAAGCAACGCCTTGCATTGGCATCATTCCCCGTCAAGGCAAGGACGCTGCAGGCAAACCTCTGGATAGCGAGTATTACTACCAGCCCGATCAGGACCATGACCTCGAGCGACGAAGCGTTGTGGACTCGGCGCGAAAGCCCAGTCTGCGCAACTGCCGCAAGCAGCACAAGGTCTGTTCCACATATTTTCACGCCCGTCCCTTGCTCCTTCGCTCACTGTTATCGTTTTAGCAATATTACTGGAAGCGTCCCAAGACACCTTGAAATGTACGAGAGACGGCGTATCCAGCCACCCAACAGCTCGTGCAAAACGCTCGTACTTTTGTTTGCAATTGTGTTTTGTTCATCATTATTACCCCTATGCTGACGTGTCGATGCTTATTTTTGTGTACATAATCAATGAGGCAATGCAAATTGCCTGTGACACCCTTTGCCTCTCCCTGTTATTAATACCGTCTTGAGGAAATGCATAGCTTTGGCGTCTCTGTTTTTGTGCTTCTTCGTCATCGGTTCTTTGATGGATGCTGCTTTTTTTTGTTTTTCGTTCCCTTTTGTCTTCCTCTGCGGTGACACGAGTTGGGTGTGTTGGGTATAAGTCTGTGCAGGCTTGGCAGAGTTGGATTGTTGTCAATGTGTTGATGAATTAAAAAATTGTATGCTCTCGAGCTTTCAGGGGTGTCTACTAGGATGGTTGTCAAGCTGTTGACGAAGGCGTATGCCCTTGAGCTTTGAAGGATGTTTGCTAGGTCTGTGATTGGTAAAATTGTGGGATGGCTATATATTTGTTTAGTTGGCGGTAGTGATAGGTTGTGACGATATGAATGAAGTGCTTGTTGCATCACGCTGTCCCCCCAGAGCGCGGAAAGGCGCCACCCCGCCATAAATCACCCTGTGACCCTCCCATGGTGGCGACTTGGCCAACGCATTGAATGCATTGTGCACATGGCAGTGATTTGATTCAACTTCATGTCTCCGACTCAACTCTACTCCATCTCATCTCACCTTGGTCAGCTCTACTTTAACTTTCTATCCAAAACCCACTACACTTCAGTTTTGTCCAAGACTACCTACTTACTACTCCATTACCCTTTCCATAGCAACTCCATCTCCAAGTATAACTCCCCACCCCGCGACATCAACACACCAAACCCCCCAGCCAGCCTCAACAGCTCGAAACCCCCTCGTACACAACACCCTCCATCCGTGGATAATCACCCCCCAACACAATGTCCGAAAAAACAGCCCTCCCCATCCTCTCCTCCCAAGGTAACTTCTCCCCTCCTCCACCTCCACGACATCAAAGACCCCGGTGCCATTACACACATGCTTCCAATGGTAACTGGCCCCCCTTCCCGAACCTACCATTCTATTCCATTTCCTTGCCAAGTCCACAGTGCACTATGCACACCCCTTCACATCTCCAATATGTGGCCCAAAAACCTCAGCCCGTGTATATAAACACGTCAATAACAAGTACCAATAAACAGGCGCAGTGCCCCCGGACCAAAAACCCTCCACAGTCAAGGCCACGACCGCGACCGCGACCGCGACCGCGACTGTCATGGCTGCCGCTACGGCCTGGAAACCCTCTTTCGACAGACGCCAGTCCTGGAATAGGGAGGAACAGAAGCGGGAGATGCAGATGAGGGAGGTGGGGGCTGTGAAGGCCAAGACGGGGAGTGGGTTTACGGAGAAGGGGGTGTAGGTTCTACAGTAGAGGTTATTGATGGGGGGGTTCATCATGAGCTGTTAGGTGTTGGCCTTTTGACCTTTGACCTTTGACCTTTGAGTGAGACTCTATGGAAAGTGACTAGTCAGTGAGTGGTGAGAGTATTGCTCTTTGCTCATGTAACTTCTTGCTTGTTTTCATTGGGCTGCGTTTTATGTTTGGACGTATTGACGTATTGACTTGTTGACTTGTTGAACTGGGCAGAGGCGTGTTGCTTAACTCATTGGTGTACCTTTTATGCATTTTGTTTTGGAACCTCGAGGTTGTGTTGTGTGCATTAATCTCTAGGGGTGGTTCAACTTGAGAAGTGGTCCAAAGAAATGTATTTGGACATAGTCTACGTGATATGGAAAAACAAATCTGTGAGCACAGCTGGGGCTGTTTGGGACGAATTGGCTAACAGAAGCGGTGCAAGGGAATGTATTTCATTCTCACTAAATACTGAGTGTCGGGACTCGGGAGGGATAAATGAAAAAGAAAACAATACCATTCAGACGGATTACTGGCAGACCACCTACTTGACAAACTGGTTATCAGTTATTTGAGTCTTGACAAGCTCACAGCAAACTATGCTCAAACGACCAAGAAACGCTCAAATGGCTACCTAATAAAACGTCTCACATCATAACATTGCTCAGCACGCAAAAGTCAAACCCCACAACCTGAACCTGACACTCCCACGCCCGCGCCCCAAACAAGCAAAAGTGCAAACGAGAAAATCGAAAGAAGAAGACACTAGAGACCACACCTAGCGTGTAATCACACAATCTCAACATAATCACCAGGGGGCTTACACACAAGACCAAATCTCACCTAAGTCCCCCACAGCCCCCTACCGCCCGTGGAAAACATCTCCGCCGCCACACTCACCACATATGCACCCCCAGCAACCCAAGCCGTGCCAAGCACAATTTTACGCCCAAGGCTCCTCTTCTTCTTACTGACCTTCATCTCTGAGCCCTGTCCCGCATGAACCCACTGCTTCTGGACCGATTCGTGATGTACAGACTCTGAGGCGGCTGTGCCCGGCCGTACCTTGCGAAACACGAGTACATCGCCACCCCCCGATGCGATTTCGTACCCCTCCACATGAAGCTTGCTGAAAAAGGGAAAGAACTTGGCCGGGTTCGAAACGTGGGGCAAGATATCGGCTGGGCTCGCGGGTGTTGACGTGTCACTCACTCCGGAAGACGTCTCAGCGATGCTGATTGATTGTGTGCTAGGGTCGTAGGCAAGAACCTTGTACGAGACGGGCTGCGCTTCGAGACTCTCCGCTTCCAACCTATTTTGGTAATGTCGAGTAAATGCTGGAGATGTGGTAGGAGCGGCGTGTTCGTCCGTGTAGCCGAGCTCGAGACCTTGAGGGTCCTTGGAGTAGGGATCTTCTTTCAATCGCGTCTTCTCCAACTGATCCAATGCGGAGAATAGTGGCGTTCTACCAGGCGTACCTGAGTCTCGGTTCAGAGCTGGCTGCCCCTTCGTAGTCTCATTCGCCCTTTCGTTGGGAAAGCTCTCATCCAGAGACGCGAATTCGACTTCTTCTTCCGCCAAGTGGCCCAGCGCGCCGGGGGACGTCAAAGGCTGAGCATCTGCAGCGGGAGTTCTCTGAGACGACGGGGCTTCGGACCTTGCGAACGTATCACGCCCTACTGCAATCTCTGCAGGGAGAGACTTGCCGCAGTTGCCTCCGAAAGGGGGTCGGTTGCTGGCGCTATCTGTGCTACTTTCGGGCAAGGTGCTCTGCTCGTGTTGGCTCTTCGCCCTCTGCGCCAAAGTGCGTTTGCTGTTTCGAGACGCCCTCCGCAGCACGTCACTTCGAACGTCCGCCGCTGTCTGAAGCTCCGTGTTCTCTTCGAGCCCCGCGGTCTTCTCAAAAGGCCCAAGACTGCTTGCCACAGTCTCATCATGCATGACTGGCTCATAGGCGCCGAGGTCATCGTAAGCCTTGGACGCTTCCTCAGGATGCGTTGGATACTTCTTGTCAAAGGCGTCCAAGGAAGAAACCCGGTATTCATCTAGATCTTGGTAGTTCTTGGTGAGCTCTTCCGGATGAACATGTGAAGTCTTGTCAGCTTCTTCATACCCGGAAGAAGGGTACTTGTCAAGGTCATCGTACTGCTTGGAAGCAAGTTCAGGGTGAATTCGCTCCTCTGAAGGCCCCGTATTCGGAAAGTCATCGTATAGTCGCAAGTCCTCGTATTGCTTCGAAGCCTCTTCAGCATGAATTCGTAGAGTGTCAGGGCCAGTGTTGGCGTACTGTGAGTATAGGTGCAAATCTTGGTAGTTCTTCGAAAGCTCTTCCGGCGTGGGATTCGGAAGGCCATCGGGTTCGTTATACTTGGCAGGCCCATACTTGTTCAAGTCGTCGTAGCCCTTGGCCGGGTCAGCCGGTGCATACTCCTCCACCCCATCCACCTTGGCAGCGATAGGTTCTGCTCTTGGAGTGGCATCTTGCTGGGCCGTCTCGTGAGCCTCGAGAAGCGCATCTTGGACCCTAAAGGGCTTCTTGTACGTATTCAGATCGTCATACTGCTTTGATAGTTCTTCCGGTGTAAGCCCTGGAAGTCCGTCGGGCTCATTCCACTTCACAGCGCCGTATTTATCGAGATCGTCGTAATCCCTGGACAACTCTTCTGGCGTTAACGTGGGCAGTCCATCGGGTTCATTCCACTTCACAGAGCCATATCTATCAAGATCGTCGTAGTTTTTGGAAGATTCTTCCGGCGTTAACGCGGGCAGTCCATCGGGTTCATTCCATGTCGCAGGCCCGTACTTGGAAAGGTCGTCATAATTCTTGGAGAGCTCTTCTGGTGTTTGTTCGCGCAAGCCATCAGGCTCATTCCACTCCACAGGCTTGTACTTCTGAAGATCATGATACGAAGGCGCAAATGACGCAGCTGCGGCCACATCGTTGGAAGTATCGGGCGACGCATACTTGTCTAGGTCTTGATATTTTTTCATTTGTTCCTCTGAACTGAGCCCAGTAAGACCATGCGACTCGTCATTTTTCACCGCTTGGTATTTGTGCAGGTCGGTGTAGTTTTCGGATGCTTCTTCAGGAGTAGCTTGTCGTGATGCGTTTGGGGTATCAGACTTTTGTGGACTATCCTTCTTCACCCGTGAGGCTTTCGAAGCGCGTTGACTTGATGCATTTGGCCCAGAGATACCCGCATCTTCGACTGTTGTTGGTTCTCTTGCGCGCAAGATGTCCTCACCAGTGACGCGTTCGGACTGGTTGCTTTTCAGGTATTTGCGGATTCTGCTGAGAGGGTCCCAGTGTACAAATTGGGAGTTGTGATGCTTGCGGGCACCGAGCAGACGATCGATGGCTTCATGCTCGATATGCTCCAAGTTTCTGTGTGGAGGCAACCCCCCCGAAAATTCATCGGACCAAGACTTGATGTCTTTGATATCGACGTACTTGAAGCCTGCGGCCGGCGTGATGGTGGGGCCGTTGGCGATATGGGCAACTACCGTCTTCACGATAGCTCGCGCACGATGGTGACTAGGCTTGCTGTGCCTATGGAGCTTGCGACTTGACAAGTCTATGCACCCATGCTCGTGAAGGCCGGGACGAGCGTGAGGTCTCACATCGCCATTGCCACCTCTTTCTCTACCCCGAGCCCATGCTGCGAAGCTGATTGCTCTACAATGGCCTTGTCTCGAGCGAAGCAGGACCGCCGACGGAGCCAAAAGCGGACTAGTACGAGCTGCACGACGGGAGGCCAATGCCAACCCACCAACGTGACATCGAGATGAGGTACCGTTGACCAACATGACGGCGACGATGCGCGTTCCTGCGACCGAGGCCCACGAAGGATTATGGTTCCTTTTTACTGTCCTGCTGGGCGACGGATCAATCACCCCAGTGTCAGTTGTGCTGCGTATGAGCGAGGAATCTACTGCCAGAAGTGCCAATAGTGATCCCAATCAAGCTCTCCTGTCGGAGACGAGGCCATTCGACCGTGGAGGGGGAGAAGAAGTAAAAGAAAAGACAAGTAGGAAAGAAGAGGGAGCGAAGGGAAGACAGACTAAAAAGGAAGATGCAGAGAAGAAAGGAAAGACAGTAGTGACGAGAACCTACCGCGACGCAGACACCAGCGCAGCAAGAGAGGGTCACGACTGGCTTGAGCACTAACAAGACCACATGTGACTTAGAATCGTTGAGGCGAGCCGAGTGAGGCACCTTTGTGGGTACCTGCGATGCGGGGCGGCTGATGGAACGATAGCAATCAGACGTCAGCGCCTGTCTAGGATGGGAAACAGCGAGGGTCACTGCAGAGCAGCAGAATCCAAGAAGATATCCAAGAAGATAGATCGAGCTGGGCACCTGGTTGAAGAAAAGAATAATTGTCGAAGAAAAGACGAAGGAAGTGGCTCGCGGGGAGAGGGAGAGCCACGCAGACCCGAGGTTGAGGTTGAAGCGGTTCGTGCACGATGGAGAAGCTGGACGGGTTTTGGCACGAGGAAGGAACTTGAAGGAAAGAGTGAACGGTTCGCAGCCACTCGTTGCAACTTGCGTCACATTGTTTCACGTCTGACTGGGTCCCGACAAATCAGTGTCACAGTGATCAACTGCGACGGTTACCAGCGGTTCAGCAAGAATCAAGCATCGACTTCCATCAACGCGGCGACAAACGCCGACTCCTCGCCGTCAATGCCACTAATGCCTGCCCGCGGCAAGTGCAATCTGTTCCTCGATCCAGCGTCTCCGAACTACAGATGAATGTGTAGGTACCTACATATGACTCTGGTCCCGCAATCAGCATATGCACAATCAAAGCAGGTTGAGATCTCGCATTCCTGATGAATGGAGCACCGTCGACTCTACGAGTCACACGAGTCACGACTGACCACACTATCACCCTAGTGACGCACTAACTTTGTTTACCCCAGCTTCCCCTCACCATCGATCGGGCGTCGAGTGGGGAAGGCAGATGCCACGACTCACGAGTCACGACTTCATCACGATAAACCAACCCCTTGATGCGCTTCTCACGAAGCATCACGTCCAGTCCAGCACGGCGCGAAGATTTTTTTTTTTTTTCGCGAGCTAGAAGCTAGGTACTTGACAAAGACCACGAGATGGTCTATGCTTGTGGTGCGAGCTGCGGGCAGGTAGGTGCTCAAGAATCAAGATCCCGTTATCGGGCCAGTCCTTGGTTGTCAATTGTCGAGCCAATCATCAAGCCAATCATCGAGCTATTCCTGGGGCATTCTCTGACCCCTTGTCAGCTCGTACCTATGTACACACATTCTACGGAGTACATACCTACCTCGATGCAGATCTAGACCTCAACAGGTAAGCTGCCGCCAGGAGCGAGCCCCGACGATTCACCCGAAGAGTGAATGTTAGGAGCTCACTACGCTCTAACACCAGGCGCAGTATCCTTGTTTGCAGTGATATCCATGGCCAGTGGTGTAATGTCAAGAACTGAGTTGGGTAAAGTATGTGAACGAGCGCCGGGTAGAAATAGAAAGACGAAGCTGACGACCCCTGGTACTTGGTTTGTCACCATACTATGCCCAAAGGCAGGTATTGCTCATCGAATGCAGACGGTCTTGAATCTGATCCGTCTTTCAGATGATTTACAGCTGATGTGTTGCCATAGAAGCTGCGCAACATCGATATGCCGAAAGTGATGCGAGCTTTTCTGTCAAAAGCATTCTTAATAATACGAACAAGGCTGGCCTACTCTACCCATGTCTATGAGTTCTGCCTGAGAAAATATAGAGGGAGACAGAGAGCGACACGAGGGGACGAACCCGTTACCCTGTGATGTTGTGCGGTTCTAGCACGGACAAAATTTCTCTTCATCAGACGGAAGGGAATCGCAGAAGTGTCTAGCGATTGAACAAACAAAAGAGGCTCGAAAGGCACACATAGGTAAAGTGCAAAAATAAGTGAACGAAATTTGATGCGAACGAATGAAGGCTCGTAGCCTCGTGGCCGCAATGACCGCAATGACCGCTGCAGAGGTCTGACAGAATCTCAATTGCGAAATGGCTCTCTAATCTCAGTCTGGTTGCTAGAATCTTGCCATGCGGTGATGTTATAACAAGGCGTCTTCTTGCGGTGACACATGAGAGAAGCTCGAATCGTAGCACTTTCCTTCTTCCTGTAGCGCGAGTACAGACTTTGATTAGAGACCTTTGAGACCGTGGTGCATGCATGCTTTTGCTTGCTTTCCCTTAACGAATCCAACACTGATTGAGAACAGTCTCGTCCTCACACTTGCATAGCCATCGCCACGATGCATTGGCCGGATCCCCCACCTCACCGATTTGATGAAGTCAAGGCCCAGGCAAGGTTTCTGGGACAGAACAGCCATACCTCGAGTTCACGAGCTCAGTTGTGAATTTCAGGTATTCCACGTTCCTCCATACTTGTCAGTGTTGCATTCGTAATGGGAAAGCAAATGAAAGCATGTATGTAACACGGTCTCAGGGGTTTCTATTCTATTCCTTGCCGTCGTCTTCATCTCTAAGAGGGGAGTCGGAAGAGGAAAAGTGCACGAGGTGGCGAGCTCTTTATTCTGTTGTCTTGGGAGCCGTGGGCTAGTAGCTGGGGTCGCAGCTCACGTGTGATCCTGCCCAATCCGAAATCTCCGAGGATAGTTCCGTGGTGTGCGATTCCAACAAAACTACATGGTCTGTTGCCGTAACGTGCTAAAGCGCCCGGCTGCTGGAGGATGTGGATGTGGGCTCAAGGACTCGAGGTGGACAATGTCGCCCAAACATAGAATTAGGAACGAGCCAAAACCTCGCGTGTTGTAAACCTTGAATTGAAAGAAGCGGCTGTCTCGGCTCGTACTGGAGGCCCAGGCCAAGCAAAAGGGGACTTTTTCGGGCTCTTTCTGATGACTGTCAAAACGTGTTGACTTTGGATCGTTTTTGGCTACTCAAATTTCCCAAAGACAGGCCGTCTTGACCGTTTCGTTGAATATCTCGTTGTTGGCCTACTAGCGCATTACCACGCTGACATGGCAAACGCAAACCATATCGTCAGTTTCAACGGGTGTGCTTGGCGCCTGAAATTGATGTCGCTTGAAGCTAGCTGCTGCTGCCCGAAGTCTGAATTGCGCAAGAGGCTGATCCCATTGCCAATTTGACGCTGCTGCTGCCCATCTCTCACCCAGTATAGTGATCGTCAGCTCGGTGTTCAATCGATGGAGGAGGATGAAACTGGTGATGGCTTTGGAAACTCTGCAACAGCGCCATCACTAGCCTCATCCTCCTCCGTCGATTGATCACCGAGCTCACGAGCAATATATTGGACAATAGGGGGACAGTTATTGGCAAATTTCGACGCCTGAATGGCCAGCTATAGCGCCAAATGCTGCGCTGGCTGATTTGGCGCTGGCTTGGAGTGTCTCATATCATATATGTGTGCTTCATCAGCGCGTCGATGTGGCAGTACTGCCATGACACAAAAGCTAGGCCTGCCTGTCGCTGGCGCATAGTCTCCATGATCTAGACACGGAACGATTCCGCTGTCCATTCTGGCAGTTCTTCACAAGTCTTGAGTTCTGTCTGTTTTTTCCGCCGTCTTGGCGGACCAGTTTCGGCCAGCTCTCGCAGTGCTTGACGCTCCAACTCGGCTGCTCCTTTGTCCCCCTCCCAGAACCGACTCTCACGGAGCTGGATGTCTTTGCATCGGTATTTCGCTTCGGGCTTCGTCAGACGTGTTAATTTTTCTTAAGAGAGCTTTCCCCCAGGCTTCAAACCTAGTAGATTCCGCTCTATCGGGCCTTTAAGTTTAAACGTCCCCTGCCGGTAAGAAAATGACTCCTCGGTCGCGATGCACTATGTCGCGCTGTTGTCTTCGGCGGTAAAAGCTCTGGCCATAGAATATGATGTCCTGGCCTTTTCTTCAGAGGTTCCTGATAACAGAGCAGTCGCTTGATCGTTTCGGGGATGAGGGCAACGCCAAACGCGTCATCGCCGAACCTGTCTTGAGAAATAAACGAGTGAGGTGTCTCAGAGGTCGCACCCGACGGAAGTTATTGGCTGGGAGATCTTTTTTATCATGTCTGCGAGACGGGGTCTTCTTTCTTTGACAATAATCGAATGCAATTATACAAGTTGAAGTGATCAATTACATACTCCGTATGACCTGTGGAAATGCCAGAACTTGTCGAGTTCTTGTTCCTGTCTGGCGGCCCCATAAATAAGTGCTCCCAGCTCCACCAAATTGAATCTGTGACATCGTTTACTCTCGCCTCACGAATCACACCATCGGCCCAACACCACTCAGCCAAGCCACCATCCACGACGGCGGCCACATCTTCCAGCAAATAGCCAAGAGCACTGGTGTCGGAGACCTCTTGGTCATCAGTCTCGACAATCATCCGCCGCCATAGCCATGAAGGGCGCGCAGCGGGGTTTCGCTGCGCCTGGAAGTGGCTTTGGCTTCACCAACTCAGCATCCGCCGGATCGCTCTCGTACCTCGCCGAACCGCCCTCTTTCGCGGCGATCTCAGACCCCAATGTGGTCGTATCGCTGAAGAACATATTGAAAAAAGACAGCACGACCAAGTCAAAAGGATTGGAGGACCTCGTTCACTATGCGCAGTCACATCCGTTCGAGCAGAACGGTGGCGTGGAAGAAGCCCTTCTCGATGTCTGGGTAGGTTTGACACTTTCTACATATATGCGCTTTTTTGAAATGCACCAATCGGCTCACATTATCTGCTAGACCAAAGTCTATGCTCGCATCTCCATAGACAATTCTAGACGAGTACGAGAGCTGTCGCATACACTCCAGTCCGAGTTGCTACGATCTGCGCGAAAGCGCATGGAGCGGCATATTCCCAAGATCGTCGGCCCGTGGCTCGCAGGCTTGTTTGACCGCGATAGAGTTGTTGCAGGAGCTGCGACTGATGGGCTTTCCTCCATTCTGACCACGCCCGACAAAATGACTGCCTTCTGGTGCAGATGCCAGTCCCAGATCGTGGACTTCGCTTGCGAGGCCATTCGAGAAACGCAAGACACGCTAAGCGATGAGCGATCGACGGCTTCTGAAGACGCCGAGGCCAAGTTCTACCGTGTCGTCGCTTCCAGTCTATCCCTCGTCATGGGCCTGCTTCAAAGGGTCGACGATGCAGAACTTCAGAAAGCTATAAACAAGTACGACGAGTACTTCAGCGAAGAAGCGGTTTGGAAGACCATTACCTTCAAAGACGCGGCCGTCCGAAAGACGGTCTGTCAACTCCTTTTCACATGTCTGGATCGAAAACTTCCCTATGCAACGTCAGTCAAAACGAAACAAGCGTTTGTCACCGGTGGCCTCAAGTCTAGCCAGGCAGGGTCTGCACTGGAATATGTCAGAGCCCTGACCAAACTAACCCAGCAAGATGCTTCCATTTGGTCCTCAGCCTCGAATGATAAGAAGTCCTCTCTTTCACGTCTTCAGGCTTTTATTGCCAAAGGCTCACAAGGAAGTCCGTCCAAATTTTGGGAGGCTCTTGGCCAACTTCTTGCCCTCATTCCGGCCGACACACTGAGTCTCGACACGGCTTCAAAGCTGCTCACATCCATCAGAGCAGGAATTACGCATCGAGAAGAAACACGGAACGATACGTCGTGCTCATGGACATGTTTCATCAACCTTGCCAGGAGGTCCATGGATCAACTGCCTCCTGACGCGAAACTTGCCTTTGCTCAAGAACAGCTGTTCTCACTTCTGGAACAGTTTCTATTCCCCGAATCCGGTACGAACAGCATCCCGACAGGTCCTGACGCCATGTCTGTCTTGGTACAAGCGCACCTAGCAGTCATCAAGTCTTCTTCCGAGGTTGTCCAGGCATCAGCCGAAGAACTGGAGCGCCTCAGCACCGTACTGTGCACCAACATCTCTGGGTCCCTGCCTGAAGTCTCCAAGGAATACCAGTCGTCTCAAGGGAGGATTGCCGAACAAGGCCAGCGATGGTTTGGACTTGTTGGTGAGATAAGTACGGCACTGACAGCCGACAGTGCGAGGGATCTACCAGATCAGACGTCTGGCCCTTCTGCTAGAGTCATATCTCAATGCGTTGCACTTCTCGAAAGCCGCAACATGAAGCCGTTTGGCGCTTCTCAGATACTAGAATCTGCTCTCAGCACATCGCCGCATCTGTTCGTCGGTGGAAGTGGAGAGCATCTTGCCACATTCCTGCAGACTGCTGCTGGAGATGGTATGGATCAACTTTCTGCATCCGTCTCTGCCAAGTCTCTGTTGTCGTGCCTCCGTATCTTTGGCTCCATTAGTGGCCATGATGAGGCGTATCAAAAGACATGGCTTGTGTGGACGAAAGGATGTCTGCATCTTGCTGATGAGAAAGCTCGAGATTCTATGTTGGTGGCCTTGCTTTCGCAAGATCGTGCGGCCCCCTTGTCGAAGAACAACAAAGAATTGCAAGAATTTGTACTGTCACAGGCCATTGCAATTCTGGACTCCAAGTCTGAGGCTTGGGATCTGCTGGAAACTGGTCTTGTTCATCAGGCGATGTCAGACGAAGCGTGCCACAATCTTGGCGTTGAGCTGGTCAGCCGGCTTTCCAAGTCGATTGCCCAGCCAGACTCCGTTCTGAAAATGATTGACATGGTCGCCCGATATCGACCTAGCACATTCAGCCGGGGCTCACTGCACACAGAACTCGTAGCACAGCTTCTCTCTTCATCCGAGATACAAGACGTTTCCACCTCATCAAACGCTGCGGCCATTCTTTCCATCCTCAACGCTGAAAGTCAGGGGCAACTCCCGGTTGTGGAAATCATTCAGGCCAACCTAGAGCGCGCAAGTGCACAGTCACTAGGGTGAGTTAAAGACTTGATTTAACATCCAAAAGGAGACGAGATGTAACGCCCTCAAAGAATGCTAATATGTTCTTGTGGTTTCAGAGTATCGACACTGGTTTCTCAAGCAAAGTCAGCCGTCACGTCTGGCGTTGCGCCATGGGCGGATATCCTCCCCGATACCAATGTCTGGATGGACCACCTGGGTTCATTCCTGGATTCGCCCATTGATCCAGCCTTGTCAATAATGAGTGATATCGGAGGCGCCATCTCACTGCCAAGTACTGTCCCTCGTGATGAAAGTGCATCGTCCATACCTCGTGACCGAGATGGTCGATCCGTTCCATTAAGAATGGCCATGTACTTTGGTGATTTAGTCAGAGACCAAGACGCGGAAAGTCTTCAGCTCCCTTGCCAGTATCACGTCGAGCTTCTCTTTCTGCAATGTTTGACCATGCTGTTTGTATCCGATCAAATGTCATTGATGAGCGATGACGGCCTATGGCTTACCCTCGATGACGAAACTGCTTTGGTCGAAGCTGGGGAGCTTATAATGGCTTCGAAATCACTGCTGAAAAGATGTGTTAGCAAAGCGAAGAATTGGATTTCTCCAGAAGAGAGCGCCGACCACCCCACCTCTTCGACGATTGTTTTGGGACTTCTCGAGCTGGCCATGAAGGAATCCCGAGACATGTCTCCCCGCGGCGCATACAGTGCCAGGGTTCTTTGTGAACTCTTGCAAGCACTGGTTGAATTGCACGGCCTTCCTAGGGCAGTGGAAGAAAAGTACCTTGGCACAGACAATCTAAAAGCAGAAGCAGCCACGGCTTTGGTAGCGTCAGGGCTCATCAGTGGGCTTGGAGACGCGGCACAGTCTTCCAAAGCAGTGAACAATTTCTGCAATAGACTAGTCAGTCTGGTAGCAGCACTTTCGTCAGATGACGAAAAGGCAGACATGATTCTTACCCTGCTCGCACTTACGGGTCAAGTCTACGAAGCTGGCGACCTGCCTGTCGCCAACAACAGAATCATCTTTGCCGTCCGACAAATCACGTCCTGGCTCGAGGACACGTCTAATCTCAACTCCAGTCTCAGTACAGCAATCTGCCGCGTCCTCAAGGTCCTTCTGCCGTGCATGGCAGAGGTGTACGGATCGTACTGGGAGAGTACCCTCCGCTTCTGCACGGAACTCTGGACTCGCGCGAGTTCTACCAGTACAGACCTGGACGGCGCGCTCTCCTTTCTTCACGCATCCATGAAATTGTACAAGGCTTTGGAATCGATTCCAGAGCCCAATGACGATCTCGCCGATGCGCTCCAAGATCACGAAGCATCCAAGTCTAAGGCCTTGATAGGGCTGCTCAGAGTTGATCGGCCCCTGTCCTCGCAACCGCTCGACATCGTGGACGGCATGCTGTGCCGAGAGGTGGAGAAGATCCCTATACGTCAGATTCCCGAGCCAGAAGAGCTCTTTGGGCTGATATCTTGCGAGTCCCGCGATATCCAGACAGCTGCGTTTAGTCTTTTGCACAAGAAGATTCCCGCAGATCAGCAGCAAAAGTCAATTGATGCGCTCTTAGACAAGACGGGTACGTACAGGCCGACGCAGAGGCATAAGCAGAAAAAACCACCAAAGTTCTCCTACCGTAGTTTGTTCGGATTCTTCTCGTACCGCAACTAACAGCTAGAATTAATAGATGCACGTCTCCCCGACGAGTTGCTATCCCTCCTTCTTGATCCGCCTACCCTGGACCATTTCTCCGACGAAGCGCTCGCTAGCTTTCCCACCTCGATCCGCGGCTACCTGCTATCATGGAAACTCGTATTCGACGCGTACGCATCCTCGCAGTTCAAGATCCGGGACGACTACACACAACACCTGAAGAGTGAGAGACTCGTAGGCCCACTCTTGGACTTCATGTTTGACGTCCTCGGCCATTCAGTCGGGCAGCCTCTCAACCCCGACAAGGAAAACATCAGCGTCGATCAAATCTGCGACTTTGACGTCCAGCTCGCCGAGTCAGAGACGCGAGAACAGAGCCTACACTGGCTCCTGGTGCATCTATTCCACCTCATCCTCAAATTCACCCCCGGTCTCTTCCGAACCTGGTACATTGACTGCAAGTCCAAGCAGACCAAGATCGCCGTCGGGCCATGGACCACCAGGTTCTTCTCCCCGCTTCTCGTCCAAGAGACCCTCGAGAACGTCCAGGCCTGGGTCGCGGAACAGCCCCCCGCGTCAGGAAACGAAAAGGAACTCCTCGTCAAGGTCTCCAGGCCAGCTCGTGAAGTCACCGCAGGCTACGAAGTTGATGAATCTCAGGCGGCTATTGTGATCAAGATCCCCGTGGGGTATCCAATCGATCCTGTTACCGTGTCTAGTCTCAGTCGCGTGGCTGTCAATGAACGCAAGTGGCAGAGCTGGATCATGACGACTCAAGGTGCCATTACGCTTGCCAATGGGAGCATCATTGATGGACTGCAGGTCTTTAAGCGGAATATGATTGCCGCGCTGCAGGGACAGAGTGAATGCGCCATTTGCTACAGCATCATCTCTGAAGATAAGCGCATGCCGGATAAGAAGTGCACGACGTGTAATAATCTGTTCCACAGGACGTGTCTGTACAAGTGGTTCCAGACGAGTAATCAGAATTCGTGTCCGTTGTGTAGAAACCCGATTGATTATCTGGGGGCAGACACGGCAAGGAGACGCCAGTAAGAGGGGTGGGATGTCATGCATGGGATTGGATAGAGTCACGGCAAGATGTGCGAGGCGGATATGAGTATTGTTATTCTTCATCATTGTGCGTTACGAATTATTACATGTATTGGGGAGGGGGGGGGTAAAGAAAAGCGTTATTTCCTAAAAGCATGTCTCGGGAAAGAAAATACAAGAGGAGACAGAGCCTGTTCTATTTACAAAGGACATGAACACTGATTTCAAGTGCATTCAGACAATGTGTCTCGTCTTTTGAAGCAATTATGATGTAATGCCTGTTCGGGGTAGTGCATGTTAGTTGGCAATCGAAGTCACACGTTGATCAGCTACAATGGAATGAATTGCTTGCCTCTTCAGCAGTCATACGATCCCCGGATTCGAAGCGCAGCAATCCCGCTACGAGGTCCCGAAACGGCGCATGTACATGGGGCAAGATTTCCCCCCAGGTTCGTTGGGGAAACATGGTCCACAGCTCAAAGGGAGAAACTATGAAGTCCTTGGCTTCGGGCCAGGTCTCCTGAGTGGGCGTACCAAGAGTCTTGATTATGCTGAGTATCAAGCCTAGTTGGTTGCCGTCTTCGTGAGCGGACCCTGATGCAAAAGGCGGCCGGGGCGGGCTGGTGATTGCCTCGGCGAGCATTACGCCCGTTGCCCACATATCTACGGGGGCACCGTAAGCTTTATGCGCAAAGAGCACTTCGGGGGCGCGATAGGGCCCCGTGCCGATATCGAGGATCTTGTCAGAAGCCGGCTCCGAGTGCGCAGATAGGCGGGGGTGCCATACGGTGCCAAAGTCAGAGATCAGAGCTGGTCCGGAGGGCGAATCCAGCAGAATGGCCGAGGGCTTGATGTCGCGATGGAGGATACCGTGCTTGTGAATAAAGGCCAGGCCGTGGAGAATATCCTCAAAGATGCGCGCCACGTCGGTCGTCGGAGGTAGAACAGACGGGTTTCTTTGGGAGAGCACCGCATCCAGAGTCAGTGGATGGTAGGGGAAGGCGAGAACATAGCGAGATTCCTGGTCCCGAAATGTGGTGATGAGACGGACAATGTGGTCTGGTGGCGGTTGAAGGGCATGCAGCTCGGTGAGAACCGACGCCTCACGCTGCGGATTGTGAGGCTCGAGAACACGGAGGGCAGTAATGACTTTCAGAGCATGTGAGTCTGAACGGTAGACTTCCGAGGTGACGCCCTCTGCAACGAGCCTACAATTGTGGTATGAACCAATTGTGATGCCCGTTTGTGTGGTATCTGAGTCCCCTTTCCGCGCCAAAGCAGTGCACAATGCGATGCGACACGCTTCGTCGACAGCTGTGTCATACTCATCCTGCGTATAATTTGTTAACTATACGATCTCTGGTTCTCGTTTCTCAATCATCGTTTGAATATGGCTCACCGTGGACGGTAGCACTTGACGATAAAGACGATTTAGAGTGATTTAAGCACTTTACCTACCCTTGATGACGAGTGCTGGAAGGCATGCTGTTCTGCGGCGATGGCGTCGTTGCGCTTGTCCGCAGGGAGTGACGCCTGACTGCAATGGACGGCCACGGAGTGAGTCTGGGGCGTACATCCTCGGGGGAGCGTTTAGACGACAGAGAAGAAAATTGAACAACCGGGTGGCCCGGAAGAATTGGGCTTACAGTTGTTGAATGATGGTGTATCTGTCGAGAATGGAAAGGCATGCCTTCCTCCAGTCCGCAGTCATGGCTGTGGGTTTCTCTTGGAGCACATGCAATCGATTGCACGTCTCTTGCGACATGTCTGCGGTTGCAACTCAATTTTAGGTAGTCAGGCAAAATGACTGAGAGAAGTGCAACATACATACTTACATAACATGCTCCTACGCTAAAACTGCCGGGCTTGCCGTTCTCAACGCTGCTTCATCGTTGCTCCTTCCCTGCCTACACCTGCCCACTTATTAGACGTTGAATTGCCTTGGAAGTTGCAACTTGCCGGCGACTCGGCGACCAGCGCCCCCTTGGACCTACACATAACCCCCCCAATGGTGGGGTTCTCCGTCATCAGTCCACCAGCCACACATTGCCAGCCTACCAATGGTGATCCCAGCCTCGATCCTGTCCCATTCCCATCCCAGCTTCACATCCTCCTGCATTGCTTTTGACATGATTACCGTCACCCTCTGGTGCTGCTGAGCAAGCCTTTTCCGCTGCCGCATCGCCATGTGCTCTCTCAATTGCTATCCAGCATAATCTCATCTGAGCATCTGTAGATCCCGTTCCCACTTCCCGCTGCCGCGTCCCCCGGCCCTCTCCCTCGTTTGCCCGTCATGGACGAAACGGCGAGGACCGAGTATCCTACCATGCTGGTATGTCACCCACAAACTCGTCCAGTCGCAGCCCAATCACGGGCCCAATCGTGGCCGCGCACTCGCACAGATTGCTTCTCATAATGCTGCTCGCCATTCGACCCAGGCCGTGGATGCTAATTTTCTCTCCAGGCCAGTCTGCAACCCGGTCAAGCGGCGCGGACTCTCAACGATCGGGTAAAGCGCATTAGCAAGGTCAACCTTGACATCGCGGACTGGCTCCAGGTATGCTTGATCTTTTGTCAACCGCATGCCGCAAATCGATGTTGCAATACGCGACCCGTGCATCTAATGTTGCCTTGCCCAGGAACGCCGTCGTGTTGAAGAGCAGTATGTCCTCAGCTTGCGCAGGCTCGCGCAAAGCAGCAAGGGCCCTTCTTCACCCTCTGAGCTCGGGTACGTCGTTACATTCCATGGCCACGCGCTCTGGCCTGAGCATTGCGCATGTTTCTCTCCAAAATTTGTCGCCTATCAAGAGGATGGACATGATTCTTCTGGTAGCATCATGTAGCTGACAGACGGCTCTCTCTTATACAGTGTCTTCCAGCCCTCCTGGTCTCGTGTCATTAACGCCGTCGAAACCATCGCCCAGTCGCATCATATGTTTGCAGAGAGGATCGAAGAAGACTTAGAACAGCCCCTGCGTACTTATCAACAACGCCAAGACTATGTCCACATGCACGAGATGTCGAGCAACTTTTCTGCACTGGCAAAGAAGATGGAAAAACCAGGCAAAAAGGATAACAGAGCCGCCATACAGCAAGAATGGGAATCAACAGCACCCTACATATTCGAAAAGCTTCAAGAGGTGGACGAGTCACGCGTCAACCACCTCCGAGACATCCTCACACAATATCAAACCCACGAGGCGGATCAAGCGGAGCGTGTTCGAGGAATCGCCGGACAGACTCTGGCCATTGTCGTTGAGGTCAAAACCGAAGATGAGATCAGTGATTTTGCATCCACCATGGTGGCTGGGCTTCCGCCGCCTACGTTAAGAGGCTTGGCCAGGAGTTCTTCGACCGCTGGCCGCGCCCAATCGTTCGATCAGTCTCCCTCATTGCCCAACACGGACACGTTAAACCCGGGCACTTCGGATCGTCCAGCTACCGGAGAACCAGACTCTCAGCAGTCGCAGCATGAGGACGATGCTCATTCTCAGCCACCCAGTGAACAACCAAAAGAGTCAAAACTCCGAAGGCTCGGCACGCTCTTTGGCCGGCGACGACAGAGCATTCACGGCGGGTTTGGAGCCCTCTCGCCCGGCAAGGCTGGCGGGACTGCCTTTGGCCGGCTTGGAAGCAGCCATGGTAGAGGACCTTCACCTCGTGCCTCGTCGACGAACCTGCACGATTCGGCACGTCTGTCGTCATTGCCCGAAACTCCGGACACCCCGACCCGATCTCAGAACGACACTGGAAATGAGGAGGGCGGGCTTCATGACGAGTCCGACGGATTCAACGGCCAGGCCAGAGGCAACGCCGGCTTGAATGGTACACATGCAGCCGACCTTGTTGGCCTCGTGCCCTCCTCGGCACCGCCCACTGTCCAGAAAAGCGACAAACCCGGGGAGTTGGCCACGGACTCGGAAGGATTCACAGTTCGAGGAGCGATGCATGATCCGATATCCGAAGCTCAACGAGAAGCCTCTGCGGAGGAAGCTGATCAGTTATTCAAGCTGAACATTCAGAACAAACCTGTGGGCGAGGAGGACCCTGAGGCCAAGCAAGCCGCACTATCCAACGTTGTGAACACGCTGAAGTTGGGCCCGGCCACGCGACGCTCGAATACCATTCGAGGGCGACGAGATGTTAGAAACACCATATTCGTGCCACCACCTGGACAGAGCGCCCCCCAGAGTGAGCTTGGTTTGCCCGCCACCTCCGCTTCTCCGACTTTGGCAGTTAATCCTTCCTTCACACGGTCCCCGGCATTGAATGCCTTGGCATCAGAAATCAGTGTGACGGGGACGTCTGATAGCCAATCCGTGCGATCAGGTCACTCACTTGGAAACCTTGTTCACGCCAAGCACCCCGAACCGACTGGACCCGGACTTCAAAGCTCCATCATCGAGACTGTGTCGGCCGTTTTTGAAGATGGTGTGATCACAAGCGCCAGTATTGCCGGAGAGCTAGCATTCGTTAACAACGACCATGAAACGTCTTCTGAAAAAAGTAAGGTCTTTTCTTTCCCTATCTCCAACTTCCCAAAAGCACCTCTTTGTGGTGCCACAATCCACTGTGGGCGTATTAGACACTGAGAGAAAATACTGACCAAAGAAAAGGCCACGAAATTATTCGCATAAATAATTTTCACAAGTTGGAGCGCATTGGGCCGAACCGCATCTTTGTTCAGAATGCGTCACTTGAGCAACCCGATCAATTCGCGCTGAATCTATCCCACCTGACCAAAACGTCCATCGCATTCTCATACAGAGTATTTGCTGCAGAGTCGGATCCGCTTCAGTTGGGCCAGCATGCTCCGATTGCACTCACCCCTGTTTGGAAGCCACAAAACGAGAAATTGGGTCTCCTGCTCCAATACCAACTCAACCCGGTGAGCAGCTTTGCAGCTCCCGTGACGCTGCACAACGTGGTACTAGTAGCCAAATACGAGGGCAGATCAATAGGAGCCCAGACGAAACCTAGCGGTACGCATCTAAAGGATAAGCACCTAGTATACTGGCGCCTAGGCGACGTGACTCTCACCACGGACGCGCACAAGATTGTGTGTCGTATCACCGGGGCAGACGGCGTATGCCCGCTCCCAGGCCACATAGAAGCTCGTTGGGAGTATGCCGCATCAGGAGATGAGCTAACGGGGAGCGGCATCTCAATATCGCGGCTATCCGATCTTGACAAGAGCAAAGGACCCAGCGATGACGATCCATTTGCAGATGCCGGAAGTTCAAGTAGTCAGACATGGGTAGATGTGCCCGTCGTACGCAGGCTGGTGAGCGGCAAGTACGAGGGCAGGTAAAACAAGGGGCCGTATCGGAAAAATTCTATCGTTTCCTTTTTATACTTCGTTATATGAACAGAAATAATAAGAGATGCGGCGGAGTGGGGTAAAGGCTGGTTGGTTGTACATACATATGTACGTGAGAGCCATGGGAGAGCATGGGAAAGGCGAATGGCAGGAGAAAGATGGGAAAGTCGTCGCGGACCAGAAAGACTCCATCATCACTGAGGTGTTGCGCATCATCCGAGAGGGGGACATTCCTCGATTTTTTTTTTGTTATAAGTTCCATGTTAGTCACTAACGTTCTCTTTTACTTTGTGCATTCATTTTGGTTGATTTGCTTCGTGGGTGGTGAGCACTGAGGATTGCCTTGTTAATCGCGCGCTCTCGCACGATGTCTAGCCCATGGCCACGTGATGCATGCAGCATGCCGCGGTCTTGTCTCTTTTCTTGCTCCTACCCACAGAATACATATGTACCTAGGTACGTATTCTTCCTTCCTTGTTCCTTTTTTTTTTGTTTTGTCTTTTTTCCAAATATTCTCGGCATTAAGGCCTGTCAAAATCGTACTTAGGTAGGTTAGGGTACCGAACGTTACATACGGCAACTCCTCTGGCGGTAAAGTTGTTACAGTGACTGGTCTTGTGACTCCTGAGTCCTGAGTCCTGTCCAACGCCCCCCCCCCCCCCCCCCCCCCCCCCCCCCCCCCCCCCCCCCCCTTGCAGCAACTCGTGCACCAACAAGCAGTTACGGAGTGTACATACTCCAAGTACGTATGTACAACTTTACAAGTTACATTGCTGCAATGAGCTCCTCCTTTTCCCTCTTGACCTCTTGAGTCTTTACGCACAGAGATGCGTGTAACTACACAGTAACTGAGCGATACAACCTCCTTGCATACTTTCCCTTTCACAGTGAACGCGGACCAATGCCATTCCCTGTCACCACTGTGTTTGCTCAAGAAATAAATATGTACAGGCAACTGCCCAGGTCATCCATCCCGCTCCGCTGTTGTCAATATTCCCCCATCTGTTTTCCTGAGCTCAACAAAGCTCAAAGTAACTTACTCTCTCACCTTCGCCTCTCTTCATTTTTTTTTTCATTTTTTTCTTATTAATTTTTTTTTGGCACTTGGACATGCTTCCTCTGCGTGTCTTGCTTGGTCTTGAATAACCTTCCTTCGTATGCATTATAGCTTCAGTGAGCAGACGACGCCTGCGAGGCGCTCCCCTCTTGTACGGGCATTTCTGCGGGATTGGCCATCGCGCTTGCGGGGGTTTCACGGTCTCCCACCACTGACCAGTGCGGAAGGCCTTGAAATTGCGTTTCTGGTGTCTCAAGTCTGAGTGCTTTGGCATGGCCATGAGAACCTGATTGTGTCGTGGTGGTCTGTTTCGACGTATCCCACGATGTGATTATGGGCTTGTTCGTCGAGCAGTAAAGCCAGTGCAGGCGAGAGGGAGCCTCTCGCACGCGCCGTCTGCTCACTGAAGCTGGGATGTATGTTCGGGAAGGTAGTCAGGATCGAGAACGTGTAGGCGAGTACTTATGATCCACGAAAGGAGAGACATGGGCTTGGACTAGTCATTGATGTAAGCTCAGATATCCCTCCACGAAGCACACAGCCGCAACTTGAAAGTGGCCAACAATCAACGACCCCTAACAAACTCGACAACACCATCTGTCACACTCTGTGATTGATGGGTAAGCTCTGACTAGTGACCCTGTTAACGAGGGCCAAGCTTCTGCTGGCCTTCGGAAGCAAGCTCTGCGAATCCCCTCATCCGTAGTACGTTATGTTGCTTTCCCTGACGAAATTGTCTACATACACCCCTCTTATGCTTTCATATCTACATGAAGAAAGAAACTCCAAAACAAAGGGGAACCGCCTGGCTGGTACTATGCAAAGTGCACATGAGAAAAACTCACCCCAACCCCGCCTGAAATGCATGTCGACAAAAGACCAAAAAAAAAAAAAAAAGCTTCAATGATAATACTCTTTGTCCATAGCTAACCCTTTCCCCAAGTGATGCGCCCGGCCTAATGCAGACTCCAAAATTGCGAATGAATGTCCAAGGCATAACGAAGAAAAGACAAGACCGAAAAAGCCTACTGAGCCTACTCGTCGGACTTCGATGACGATGCCTCGGCGGCTCTCTTTTCCTGGACCTTACCCTTGCGCCACTTGCTATATTTCTCAGAGAGGTAGCGGATTGTTCGGGACCAACCGCCCATGATGAGGCCCTTTGCTGATTGAACAGAGCTGGGCCACGAGACGGTCTGTTTGATGACTTGACTGACGACCTGGCGGAGGTGTTCGGGGTCATCTTGGAGGATGCGCTTTTCAAAAGGCCCGCCCTGGCGGCGCTTGATGGAGGTGCTTACGTCGTCGTTGTGGGCTTGCATCATGTCGTTGAATTCGCCGCGGGGTATGGCAAACTTCTTCTGGTACTGGAAGTAGAGCCGAGAGCGGAAGCTTTTGGGTAGGCGACGAACACTATTGGCGCGTTTGGCGGGGTCCATGTCCTGTTGGAGGATGCTATCGGCGGAGGGGTTGAGGATCCAGTCTTCGTCGTCGAGGCGGCAGGAGGTAGTGAAGTCGACGTTGGGGAGGGTCTTGATAAGGGGTGCGTAGAGGCGACGAAAGTGGACGACATTGTGATTGACAATGTTGGCGACTTTGGACTTGTTCTCAGTGGGCAGGGCCATACGCGGATCTCCCATGTAGCTGAGACCGGCGATGGTGCTGTACAGCTCCGTCTCGCTAAACTGGGGTGGCAGGAGGAGGAGGGCGGTGCGCACGGCAGCGATAAGATTGTGCTGGTTGGCGAGACGCACTTGCGGGTGGTCGCGAAGGATTTTGACTGGTTTTTGGAGTCGGCCAGCTAGGTAGAGGTTGTCCCAAGTTGTAAGATCTTTGACGAGGTTGTCGATGCTGGTGACGCCGTACTTGATCAGCATGCCATTGACTTCCACAAACGGGTTGAAATAGACGCCGGCACCATAGTTTTGCACGCTCGAGACAAGACCGGACCCAAGAGATGCAATGCCCGAGTAGTGATCGCGGTGTTGGCGCATGTTGATTGAGTGCCAGTGCTGGGTGTGGCTGACACCGAAGATGAAATCAATCATCTTTGGAGATCCCTTTTGCGCCTTGACCAGCGCTTCGGGTGGTTTGGGGTGTACGGCACGAAACTCGGCTTCTGTGACGCTGCGCGACAGGTCACCTTGCGGGAACACGCCAGATCCGTAAGCGAAACAATATATGATCGGCGCATGAAACTGTCGCAGCATGAGCCGCAGAGCTTCTTTGAGCTCATAGTTGATAATCATGTGCTGATTGACGCCGAACAGTCGGTGGGGGAGGTCTTCGAAAGACTTGATGGCGAAATCGACCGAGTCCTCCCAATCATCGCCGTAAAGGTTGAACTTTCCGCCGGCTGATTCTTTTTTTCTAGCAGAGCTCGTCGCAGAGCTACTGTCTCGTGTGGCTGTGTGAGAGGAGGAATCAAAAGTCGAATCGGACGAAGAAGTTGAATAGCATTTCGGACGGATCGGTAGGTATTGCTGTTTGAAAGGGCCTGTCGATGGCGCAGATCTAGACAGCACCAGCCGGGCAGAACGCAACGCAAGAGGCGCTCTCACTCGGCCGTATGCCGAAACAGCCTACCATGACGAGGTTAGTGGCATGAGGCGGCTTCTTCAACACTCAATTGGGAGATGACAGTTTGTCTATTACCGAATAGCCAAGCTCAACGGTAGCCATGACAACGTTGTATAGTTACACAGAGTGAATGAGGGACGCCCCCGCGGATGCGTATGCTGGCATATGCCGATAAAGCCAGAAGAGCCGAGGCAACAGTTGACGATGGGAAGCCTTTGTCTCAATGTCCAATCAGTAATGCGGAGGAAGAAACGAAGACGCGTGATAAATACCCCTGTGGTGTGTGTTGTCGTTTTCCTTCAGGAAGAGGATGCCGACGCCATGCGAAAAGCCGACCTAGTTGGCGGGAGAGGGTATTCGAAACAACTATTCTTGCTGCAATGAAGGGCGGCAGAGTTTGGCCAGGTCTTGCCGGTGCGGAGATCACGCAATGCAGTCAAGAGCGGTTGGCTTGCTTCCCACGGAGTATGTAGAGGGGTTGTTGAGATTGGAGCCTTCGATCGGAACGAGAACCCGTTGAGCTGAGTCTAATTACGGCGAAGTACCTACATACCTGCCAAGGACCTATACCTAGGTACACACGTCACCCGCAGGCTGCCAGGCTGTCACCTTTTCAGGCTTAGCTCATGGGTACATAGCGACTACGTACTTCGCTTGTACTATGGTGGTAACTCTGTAGTGCGTATACTCTATATATGTACTCCGCACTTCGCAAAAGGTACATACCTAAGTATATATATGTACCTATATACTCCGTATGCTCGCCCAAGAAGCTTTCAGGGTCCAATCGAGCTTTTTTTCATAGCAAAGCCATTAAAAACCTTTGGTTTCACCTTCAGATCCATCTACAGACTTGGTCAAATGTCGGTGGATGTCATCGAATAATTCCGTGCGTCAATATCTCTGAGACTGCCTGCCGTTTCCGCGCTGTGGCCCGTCCCCTGCAAGTGCATAGCACGTCTCGTTGTAACTCGTGACCGAGTTCGTAATTTTCGTAATTTTCGTAATTCTCTCCACTTCCCACGAGACGAGGTCAGGACTTTGAAGGGAAACGGGGAAGCATCAACTAGGTATATTTGTATAGAGGTCGCAACCACGTTCCGGCGACTGCGTAGCAGTGTGACAATCAAGCACGCGTCGGATCCCACTGTACAAGCCATGAGTCAGTGAATTTTGATGCCGAGTCGCTGCGAGATCTTTCATCAGGATTTATTTGCGAAACATGGCGGGGGATGACAAGTGCTCCCTCAAAAGGATTCGATTTGAAGAGGATGATGCTAGAAGGTTTTGGAAAATGTTGGCATAAACCGTTGTCACCGGGGTCCGTACCTATGTGTGCTTCGCCGCAGTTCTACTCCGTAACTTGAGACGTAGAGAAACCATGGTCATTTGCAGCGGGGAATATCTATTACTTAATAGCTATGGAATTCGCGGCCAAATACGTTCAACCGCCTCCATGCTACCAATGGCCATGTCATGCCGCCGCGCGCACAAAGGATCAGCAAAGTGTACCAAGATTCTGAGATAGGCAAACACAGTATTCTCCGGACGTGAGGAGAAAGCTGATACCAGCAGCAGATCCTGCAATCGGTTGCGTATATCATCATGCAAATCAGCGCCCTGACATCATGTTTGAAACTTTGGTCCGGAGACGTTCCCATTGGGTGAGGCTTTGCTTGGACACACGGTCATAACAGGGCGCACTGAGCAGAACACCGGAAACGAGTATGGAAAGAATCAATGGAGATGACTGTCTGAGAGTCTGAATCTTGTATATGATTACTAGCTACGTGGTCGAAAACTAAATGAATATACAAGCTTGGATACATAGCAAAAGATGATCGAGAATTCTAGCGTATCAGATACGTTTCAAACATCAACGATAGCATTGACGCGCGAGCTAAGGGTCTTCCTTCTCGCTCGATTGGCCCGCCCAAAAACCCGCGGCGATACCAAAGATGAGGGCAACCTTGGGCACCATATCATTCCAAAATTAAGGACCGCTGTCCTGGCGCTGGCGCGGAAGATGATGGCGTGTCTTGTCTCATCAATGGAAATTCGCCTCTCAAAGTGATCTCTGGATGTACCAGGTTCCATCTAGTCGCGGTAGCCGAATGCACGTTCTGGTCGTCTCCCCGTTATGGTCGACTTGGACGGTCACTCGCGCAGTTGTCGAGAAAAAGGTGTCTCGATAATTGGACAAGACAATGGAACCCTGCAAGGGGAGTATGTTACTGTTGGTGATGACGAGGCCGATGTGACGATCCGATTGCACATATTCGGCATTGATGCTGACATGTATGCCCTCGCCCAGATCGAACGATTGGTTCGTCTCATTATTGATGAGAGGTTGGAACGACTGGCGATTGTTCTGGTTGACGGTGAAAAGAGGGAAGTTGGTCAGACAGCCGACCCACTTTTGGCGACGGTAAAGTTCGATGTTGTCTGAGGAACGCTGCAGGAGTTCAGACTCAGAGTGAGCTACCTGCGCCACCTGCGCCACCTGTGCCACCTCGGGGGCGGGGCCAGGCACGACGGCTGCGCTGCAGACAGCAGCTGCAAGGAGGAAAAATGAACCAAGGCCGCGCATGTTGAAAGGCTTACAACCTATTTGTTGTGGGATCTAAAGAAGAAGGATAAGATGAGTTCAAGCTTTGAGGAGAAGAGAAGGATGATCATGCAGTGGTGTCTGTGTGTGGAAGTAAAGCAGGACGTGAGAGGCCATTTCGGGGCCGTCAAGCTTCTATTTATGTGTATGTGATCTCAGTCTCTACTTAACTTCCGTGGGCAGCGTGAGCTTATGATAATGCCCGACAATCATGTATCGCAGTAAGAAACAAGGATACCGAGGAAGAATGGCACTTGTACTCCGTAGATGGCGCAGAGATATCGGTGTCGGCGACTCGGCAAGCGACGCAGAGACGATCAGTCACATGCGTCCTGCAGGGTCTCTTGTCTTTCACGTTTTAGTCTCTCGTTCTAACTTCTAAGTTCTAATAAGGGTAGTCGTGCATCATACATGACACGACCAACTCCCAACTGTCAACTGAGTTGCCTTATAAGATGCCGGGGTCGGGAGTCATGTTGAACCAAAGGAACCGTGCATAATACACGGAGTATATACTCCGTTTACCAATATTGAATTCAAGGTACCAGACTCCCAGGGCCCCTGTGACAAATGCCAATATTTGGGACTGGGAACTGATGAATGTCAATTCAGAACGCAATATTGATCGACTATGACTCTACAAGGATCTCGAGAGGCGTGTGCTCTCCCTCTGAGTGCTTGGAGGGGGCAGCGATGATATACATACCTATGTATAGTATGGACCTCAAGTTGTCCTCTCTGTCCTCCTCTTTGTCCCCGGCTAACCATCTGAATATCCCAAATGTGACTGACTCTCGCAACTGTGTCCATATCCTCGGGACTCTGTCCTCCCCGCGGAGCAAATCTCGAGTGTGCCGCGCTCTGCCGACAAACGGTGTGCAGGGGGCTCCCAAGCCCCAGTTTCTATCAAGATCCGTCCGCACTTTCGGACTTCAAAGCACCTAGATATGTACATATTCGCCGAGAACCGACGTTTCGCTTGACGACTACCTACCTGAGTTTGGTCGACCGTCGCACCATCCACGTCGTTGCGATTCCAAATTTCTGATTGACAAGAGTCACATGAGTCATGACTGACACACAGAATATATACCTACACTGTACTCTGTACAGTACATAACTGTTCGTGGATCGTACATACATAGTTGGCTCGAAATATACATACCAAGTCCTTTCGCCTTGATGTTTGCCAACCGATAACAGGAATCGATACATGAGCAGCACAACCGACCCATAAATCAGATTCCAGAACGCTGCGTGGACGATAGTCGATCTCGAGAGTCGAGACTCATGGCTTTGGGCATGATGATGAAAGTCTGACAGTGCCGGGTCACTCGGAATTCGAGAATGGCGCCTGGGAGATCGTCGGCGGCTCTCGAAACTGTTATTTTTGGTTTAATGGATGCTTCGCACAGGCCGCCTACAACAATTTTCCCTCGCGACCGAGTTGAAAGAGAGGTGGGAAGAAGAAGCCGCAGCGGACCCTGCCCAGGACTGATGAGGCATGTACATATATACATACCGAGATCCTCACTCCGTATGCACCTATACATACTCCGCATGTCAGTCCAAGACACCATGTTCCCACTGTCTGTAAGTTAACAATAAGACATGTAAGTTGTTACATGCGACTGATCGACTGTGAACTTGTGAAGGCTATGTACATACTTCAGCAAGTTAGCGCCGTTGTAAGTACATTGGACGGTACGTAACTTTATATCCTGCTCGGTTAACGCAGAACCTTCTACGGAGTACATAAACGAGAGGGCCCAGGAGATGTGCCAAAAAGCTTTTTTCTGATCTTCTTCGAAAAAAAGACTGAACACCCTACCTACTCTGTACATTATACATACCTATTCATCAGGGTTCAGCCGATCCAGTGGCGAAAAGAATTGTCAGTACTTTTGTATTCAAGAGTCTGCAAACTGTCCAATCTTGGCACTTTTCGCCAACAGAAAATTGAGACGTCGCGTTCTTGTCAGCGTACGGGCACTTGGATCCAAAGAGCAACGCGACGATGCCGATGGTGGATATGTTATCCAGCGTTACTCCGCAAACTGTACGGCTTTACTCGGCGAATTGATTTTGCCAAAATCTCCACATTTGTATGGTCCTTTGTACCTCCCCGCTCCAAGACAGCGCTTCAGGCAATGCACACTGCCGACACCGTTTTCTTAACAATTCCAAATAATTTATCTACCCAATCAAGTACCTGTTCTTTTAACATCACCAAAATCATCAACGTCGCACATCATTATGGGACTCTCGACCTGCAAGAACGTTTACCGTGCTGATGGCTGAAGAAGTCCCTGGTAAGGCTGATCATCAACTACCTAAAGATATCAACTAACCATGACTTCAAGGACTACAGTCAGCCACTCCTCCGAATCCAAGACCCTCATTGCGTCCGTACTCGCAGCCTCCGTGCTCGGCCTCGCAACTCATTCCACCGAACTGCCGCAGTTTCAACCCTGTTTTCGAGTTGCTGTCAGTCATGCAGGTTTTAGCGTCGCGGCCGACCCTTGAAAGCGATCCCGATGCGCCTCAACCGTCCCGTCCCATGAGCCATGACGACATGATGGTATACCCCCTGTCGCAGAGTCCTTCGCTGCCAAACCCGCTACAGCCCGTTGTTGCCGCGCAGAGGCAGCCGGCTAACTGTTGCACAAAAGAGTGGGCGCAGCCGTCTGGCTACTGTTCTGTGCTTGTAGATATCCCTATATACCCTGCGATACTAACGTCACTGACTCACAGTTTGTAAGTGACAAGGCACAGACATTGCGTGTCTCGAAGAAACAGGAACATCACACGAGGTCGTGGACGAGACAAGGGGGGGTCACGGCCGTCCTCATCTGTGAAGGCTACGAGAATCAGTGGCTCGGCATCGCAGGATCCGACGACGCACAGTGAGGACGGTGAAAGCGAGTAATCCATCCCGGCTACACAAAGAATCATCCCGGGTCAACCGACCATTCCCTCCTCCGTGTAGCCGGGATCCCCTGAAGACTGGTGCCAGGTAGGTACCTAGGTAGCCTGGTAGGAGACAACGGGGCCGACTCCGTGGATCAGCTGCTCGGATAGCTCGGCCTTGCACCCTTGCGAGCGAGTTCGTATTTTTCTCGCTTACCTCGTCAGCCAATCATTATTCACCCTTGTTGGTTGTGGGAGTATGTAGGTAGAATCTCTCCTTCAGGGGGGCACATTCCCTCCTGCCCACGGCCTGCCGGCCTGGCGCTGGCCGGAAGCTCTCTTTTCCGACAAAAGACCTTCCCCGGTTCACGGAGCACAGGAACTCATAGGCCATTGGTTGCGATGGCCCGCCGCATCTGCCCCGCGGCGCTAGCCCGGGCCGTGGGCACCTCCCGGACGCTACCGGCCGGAAGCCCGTCTTCGCGAGGAGCTCCCGCAGTGACTCTCTCGCTTATGAAGATCTCCCCCGGCATCCGGTGAGTATGTATGTACATACATATGTACGAAGTAATCCATAGGTACCTAGGCCTTCTCGCACAAATTCCAGCCATAACGACCCGCGGCGCTCTCACAGAGCCCCGGGCCGGAAGGATTACCTGGTAAAATTGGTGTGACCACTGACCTCTGAGTCCTGAATCCTGACAAGAAGATTTGCCCACTGCCCCGCCAACCGGCAATCCACCAATCTCTCGATGCAGTGATGGCAGATGCACCCTCCTTCAGACTTCTTCTTCCCTCCACAACACCAGCTTAACATGTCTCAAACTGATGACCTTTTTGGTCCAAAATTTGCGTGCATGGCATTAAAAACCATCATATGAGTCAGACAATCATGTCTTTTGTTGTAGGCGAGGTAGAGGCGGAAAGGCCAGACCAAGGTCGCCGCTGATGCAAGATGTTCACCAACCAATTTTTGATATTTCAACGCTGGATAGCTCAACGAAGCCGGGATGAAAAGCCAAAACATTGATCTCTGAAGAAACGTGTGACTCAGGAGAGTCGAGAGTTAACATGTCAATCCACCAAAAGAAAGGGATTTAGTTACCAACTAACCATGACTTCAAGGATTCGTTCAGCCACTGTTCCGAATCCAAGACCCTCAACAGTGAACATGTCCGAATTTGCAACCGGCCTCGCAGCCCATCAAACAAAAATGCCGCGGTTCCGAACCCGTCCTCGAGTACTGTCAGTCACGCAGTCTTTAGCGCTGCAGCCCCGAGCCGACCCTTGAAAGCGATTCCGACGTGCCTCAACCGCCCCATCCCATGAGCCAAGACGAAACGTCAGTGTTGCCTCTGCCACAGAACACCTCAGCAGGCTTCGAGATTTACGAGTCAAAGACGCAGCCGATGCGCCGTGTTATTAATAATTGTTGCCACCGGGTTCCGTACCTCGTGTGAGACCTTGAGAAACCACAGCGACGAACATCGACCACCCAATAAGCGTAGTTTTGGCGGCCAAATTCTTGCTTTGTTCAACGGCTTCTATGCTACTATGACACGTCGCTGCACTGACGAAGGATCAAAGAAAAGTTTACCAAAATTCTGAGAAAGACAACAAAAAAAAGGCTGCGATTCCTGGACGTGAGAGGGAAGCCGATACCGGCGTGGATTCCTGCAAGGTTGGCATCTTGGCACGCGTATGCCATCATAACCGGGTCCGGACACGTTCCAATCAGGTGCGGCTTTGCTTTGATATGTAGACGGCCATAACACGGCGCACTGAGTAGATACGACACGAATATGTAGAGACAACAAATAGAGGTGATTATCTGAGGGTGGTCTTGATCTTACGTGATTACCAACTGCATGATCGAAAACAGAACCATATGAATACATGCTTAGCAAAAGGTTATCGAGAATCCTAGCGTACAAGTTGCATTGCAAATATCAACAACGCCATTGGGACGCGAGCTTAGAGACCTTCCTTCTCGCGCGATATGCCCGCCAAAGACCCGCGGCGCTCCGAAAAGATAAAAAGGCAACGTTCGGGTATCATATCATCCAAAATCAAGGACCACTGGATTGGCGCTGGCGCGGAACATGATGGAGTGTCTTGTTCCGTGAACGGAATGCCGCCTCTCAAAGTGATCTCTGCAGGTACCAGACTCCATCGAGTCGCGGCAGTCGAATGCACGTCCTGGTCGTCTCCCCGTCATACTCGACCTGAATGGTCTCTCGCGCAGTCCTGGAACGCTCGTTTGCATAATTGGACAAGGCAATGGTACCACCGAGGGCGAGTATGTTACTGTTGGTGATGATGATGCCGATGTGACGATCCGAGTGCACATACTCGGCGTTGATGGTGACATGTATGTTTTCGCCGAGATCGTACGATTGATGCAGCTCGTGATCGATGGCTTCCTGGAAGATATGGCGGTCGTGCTGGTTGACGTTGAAAAGCGGGAAATTCCATAGACAGCCGACCCATTTCTGGCGACGGTAAAGTTCGATGTTGTCTGAGGAACGCTGCAGGAGTTCAGACTCAGAGTGAGCTACCTGCGCCACCTGCGCCACCTGCGCCACCTCGGGGGCGGGGCCAGGCACGACGGCTGCGCTGCAGACAGCAGCTGCCAGGAGGAAAAATGAGCCGAGGCCGCGCATGTTGAAAACTTGCAGTTTATTACGGAGTACAATTTGTTGTGCGGTTCAAAGAAGAAGGATAAGTTCCTGAATTCAAGGCTTGAGGAGAGGAGGAAAATGAGGCTGTGGTTGCTGTCTGTGTAGAAGTAAAGCAGGACGTGAGAGCCTCTATTTATGTGCTGTGTTCAGTCTCTTGATTCTCCATGTATGTAGGTATGTACTTGACTGCCGTAGGCAATTTGGGCTCATTTTGCCGCCCGGCAAGCAGGGATCGCAGCGAGGATACTGAGGAGGATTCAGGAATGGCACTTGTAGATGGTATTGCATGCCTACCTAGGTGCTATTATACGCTAGTCGGGCTGGCCTGAGCTGCCCGGCTCTAGAACTTCTATGTGCATACATTGTTACTCCGTACATACTGATAACCCACAGGAGAAAAATTGGCGTGGAACTTCTCGTTGTCGGCGAGCGACGAAGAGGCAATCCATCGCATGCGTCCTGCAGGATGTGAGGACTCTCTGGCATATGTACGGCAATTTGCAAGTCCATGCCTCTGCTTGCCTTTCGTGGTCTGTGTTCTTGCCTCTGTTGCGGTACCTGCGCGAGAATTCTCAGATTCTGACTGAACTTGTTTGTGATATTTTTGTATCATGTCGAAAACGGAGGAGATGAACGACGGCTACCACCGTACCACGTAGTCCGTATAGACCGCGTCAATCTCCTCGACGCGGTGATCAGGAAAAGAACGGTACAATCGTATTACAGATCTACAGAGTAGAGTCCCCGACTTCCCATTACGATTCCGTGATTGTCATAGGTAGGTAATGCCACTTCAGAACTTTTCACATGGGGAGTTCTAGAACGTCGATCTGCCGACCCATGTGTATTCTGTGCAACCGAAGGTTGAAATTTGACATCCACCCTTCTACGGCTAACGAGAGGACCCAAGACTCAAGAGTCAAGAGATGTGCCGCGATTCTTGATTTTTTTTTGCATCTTCTCCGAAAAAGACTGAAGCACCTACATACATACCTACATGTTCAGGAATCAGCCAACCCAGTGGCTAAAAGGATCGCCAGTATTCTATCCAAGAGCCTGCAAATTTCCTAATCTTGGCATTTTTGGCAGACATAAATTTGAGTCATCGCGTTCCTGTCATAAGCGCACGAAGTACTTACTCCGTGAGCACTTGGACCCGAAGGAGCAACGCGACGATGCGGGCGATAGGACTCGGGAGTCGGGAGGATGGCTGGTACATATCCCCATTTGCCTCGGAGGCAGTTACCTTGCCTACCAGGTAGGCTTCGCACTAAAATTATTAGCTGTGTAGCCGGATCCACTGAAGACCGGCGCCTACTTCGAGTTCATTAACTGTCCAACGTGTCTATCGAGCCATCGACGGATCAGGAGCACTCGTGAAATCGTATTGGCAGTGCCAAGTGGCGTCCAGTTTCTGCTCAGCCAATCGCGTTCCTTTCGCGTTCTTAGCTTTATAAATTATATGTACTCCGTATGGGCTTCTTGGATGGGATACTGACCGAATTATCAGTGCATATTCACCAAACGTTCACCTTCCAAATCCTCAAGAGTTCTCAGTTGACAGAAACGATGGAAGCTGTGGTCCCGTTCCAAGTTCCAACTGGCACTGCAAGAAGTAAAGTATACGGAGTAGCTCTTTGTCACCTCGCAATTGACGATGATTCGATCACGGGCCAAATGCAGCAATAGCACTCCGCAGGTACATTCGATCAAAAATCATCGTTTCATCGAGATTATCGTTGTTCTGAAGATCGTTATATCGAAGTTTTACTGTACTCCTCATCAAGCTTTGACGCGATCCCATCGGTCATGAATCATGATGATCGGTGGTCCGAACTCCAGACTCCGCAGGTCACCGACAGGAGGTTCAGCCACATGGTCCGGAGTCCTGGAACCGCGAAAAAAGGATCAAGTTCAGAGAGAGATGTTGATGGCCAGTACCTATCAAATTGTCAAGAAGTCTACGGAGTATGTGCGTTTGCAATAGTCCAGACCTTTAGTCTACCGATATAAATTGTGCCATCTGCTGCCAATTGCTCAAATTATCTGTCGATATTCACAGTGCTGTAGCCTGTGACTGATATATTATATTTGATATCACTGATCATAACATTAGATGCGCTGCTGATTGTACTTGTGAATCGTGAGGCATATGATATTTCTACTCTGTACCAACGGTTGTCTTGAGTCTGGACGGGCTCACCGGTACTGCCAAAGCACTTTAGTTTTTGAAACTGTCAAAGGCAAATGACGTTTCAATAGACTTCCGATTAGTGTGCAAATATTGATTGGGTTGAGGCCCAAGAGGCGAGCGGCAATCAACCTGAAGGACGGCGACATTAGTAATTTTGCGACAGAAACGATGGAAGCGAGAAGGTGATCCGTTCCACACGTAGAAACGATGATCACGTGATGACGAGCACTCGTCGCGAGAGCTTCCAGAGCTGGACGCGCGATCATACATCCACGGTCCACCAGCCACTCCATCGACGACGACGTAGCGCAGTGGACGGCAATATGCGTGGCCGAACGTCGCAAGACGGTGGCGTAGGACCTGGCGCGCGGGCATCGCAAAGCACCATGTCACGCAGAATGAGAGCCTCGGCTTCATCTGCCCTCCCCATGGCTCAGAGCCGATCCAGAGTGCGTAACCTAAAGTTGATTCAGACCCGGCCTGATTGCATATCACGCCCTGTATGTGCTCTACTGTCGGCAAAACGTTAACGAAGAAATCTCCAGATTGCTTCCTTTCGCGCCACACAGCCCACATACAACCTCATCACGGGCGGAGACGCAAACGTTCGAACTCCTTCGAGACAAAGCCAGGCTGCTGACTCCGTGGGTCTAGGATCGCCAGACAGTTGTAAGGAAAATATGGCGCCCCCCGACGCAGATGAATATGAGAAATACAGAAAGGAAATCGAGGCCCTCAAGGCCGAGATTGGCACTCTGCAATACCGGATGCAGACTGCCGAGCAAGAGAAGGAGATTGCTCTGTCACAACAATCCAACAGAATGGAACAAGCAAGGCGGCGCGAGCAAGAAGAACTGCATCAACGACAAGCGGCCGAGGCACAACAAGCGAAAGCAGTTGACCAGGCGGAGGCTGTCAAAGCGGAACTAGAAGAATCAAAAGAGCGGTTGGCCGCGGAAGCCAAAGCGTTGGAGCGGAAAGCACGGGAAGCCCAAGATGAGGCTCAGTTGCTGCAAGAACAGCTCGAGGATCTTTCGACGGCAAAGGACGACGCAGCTAGAATCGCAGACAAGAAGCTGAACGATATGCAACTGCTAGTCACATCACTGCAAAGCTCAATAGAAGAACTGGAGCAAGAAAGCCAAGTTCGTGAGGATAATGTCCAGCAAGCACACTCATTGATTGCCGAAAAGGAGAGCCGTATTGCGAAACTGGAAGCCGACGTGTTGCGTCTCAAGGCCCAAAGCGGAGATGCAGAGACCATGGGAATTATCAAAAGGGAGCTTACGGAGCAAGTACAGCATATACGAGCCCTAGAAGCGACCAATCGAGACCAGTTGATCGAGCTCAAGCACCTTCGTGCTGTAAGCAAAGCAGTCGAGGTCGTAGAGGAAGAGAAACGAACACTGCAGCGAAGACTGGAGTCGACAGAGACACTTGAAACAGAGCTGGCAGAATCTCGCCTGCAACGTCAAAGACTGCAAGATGAGCGGCTGGCTTGGGCCGCCTATCTGAAAAACTCTTTAGAAGGCGGAGACGATGAGTTCGATTCGCCCGAAGCCATGGCAAGGGCGTTGGTAGAAGAGCGGCTGACGACGGCCTCATACGTGGAGCAGCTGGGTGCCTTGCGCGCGGAAATGAGCGCTCAGCAGAACACGCTACGTTCGTTACAGGATGAACGAGCGCAACTCAAAGACCAAGTCGAGAGTGCAAAGACGACAGCCGGAACATTGTCGACTGATAAGGCACGCATGCGTGTCGATCGACAGCGTATCCTTGCGCTGAAAGAGGTGGAATATCTTCGAGCGCAAGTCAAGGCCTTTGACGATGAGGATCAAACCATGCAGCCGGAGAATCACGACGAGACACGTTCCGTTCGAATCCAAGAGCTGGAGGCACTTGTCGATCAGTACAAATCCGAGGTGCAAAGCTTGCATAGCGAGCTATCAGCGATGGAACCTGCAAGCGCTGGGGTTTCGTCACAGCCGGTCACGGGAGCCAAGCGCCCCCATGCCGAGGACGATGAAGCACAAGAGCAACTAGGCCAGCTGTCACGTAAAAACAGGAAGCTTCAAGAGGACGTCACCACTCTACACACCAAAGTCGCCATGCTGGAAAGGGACCTGTCGGCAAACAGAGAGCAACTATCTGCTGCTAAGGAGCAAAGCTCCACGCGCATCCTATCACTTCGGTCCAACCCTACCTCCGAGTTTGAGGCCATCAAGCGAAGCACGCTGGAGGCTCTGAAACGGGAGAACTCTGATCTTCTCACACAACTTCGTTCCAGACCCGGCACCAATCACTCCTCCACAGTCCCCGTCATACCAACCTCGGTTCTCGCTGCGATGGAGCGTGAAATTACCGCCGCCAAGGCAGAAACAGCCTCTGCGCAAAAATCTGCCAAACGACTCAAAGAGGTCTGGGGCTCCAAATCCCAGGAATTCAAAGAGGCCATCTTTTCCACCTTGGGATGGACAGTCACTTTCATCCCTAACGGCAAGATGCGCGTCGAAAGCACATTCTTTCCCTCACAGACGGATGAGCACGAAAATTCGATTGTGTTTGACGGCGAGAGGGGTACTATGAAGGTCGGGGGCGGACCGAAGAGTGCCTTTGCGCGACGGATAGGCGACCAGATTAGCTTTTGGGTGCGTGAGAAGGGGTGTATTCCCGGCTTCTTGGCGGCGTTGACGCTGGAGTTTTACGAGGAGCATTCTAGAGCGGGAAAGGATTGAAACGTTCGGTTCTATTTGAATAGGGTGATGGATGGCAAAGTCAGTGCCTCTTATTGATATTTGTGGCGTTCTTCCTGGCTTCAGGCCATACGATGGGTCATCTTTCTCTAGAGTTTAGAACCTTCCAAGTCAATTGTTGAGATCTATCCCTTTTCCTTTCTTCTACGCCCCTCATCTTTTTCTTCTACGCCCCTCATCTTTTTCTTCTAACATGTCCGAAAAGTTACGATGTTGACTATGCTTACAAGGGACGGTATGCGTGCACAGGGCAGGCATGATTCAGGGCTTAAAAATGGCAAACGGTTTCTTTCTTCATGTACATTACCTATACCAGAAACAAGAGCATGTGTTGCAGCGCGACCAACCGGGTACGTGCTTTGTACCCCCCCCCCCCCAATATACCTGTACAACCCTGCGATAGCACGCAATCAATTCTTCACGATGCGGTACCTCAATCCTAACCCCACACTTCGCCTCATCCTTGGAAGTCCTTCTTCATCACAGTTCTGAGTTTACGTTTCATTCCCTTCCCGTCAGACATGCTTCGTTCTGGGCAATCTGCTTAGTCATGACAATCATTTACGCCTCGGCTACCTAGTGACATCCGCCTTCACACGTGCGCCTTTTTTCCCAACACACACTTCTCCGAAACAATCCTCGGCACAAACACAACATCTTCATAGGTCAAAGTACTGCCTTTCTTGAGAGAACAATCCTCTATCTACGCTACCTCTACATCTGGAGGATCTTGATAAGGAAAAGAAAGCGAGGAACCTAGAAAAGCCCGAGGAAAATGGACCTCACAAACGCACAGCCTCGCCATGGGTCTGCGCTGCAAAGCCCGAACCAAACGTTCGAACATGATTGCTCGACACGACATCCCGTCTTCTTCACTGGTCGGCTGGAGAGAGCGCGCGGCATGCCGTGGAAGGTTGGTGGCGGAGAGGCCAGTCCGGTGGCGCTTGGCTATGTGTATCTTGAGGATCGTGGGTGTGGGTATGGGGATGGAAATAGGAATGGGCCCAAGTTGTAGGATATTGCATACAATCTGGAGGAGGGTGGTGTAGACGAGCGGGGGAGAGGAGCGGGTGATGCGATTCGAGGCAGGGGCCATTTCTCAACAGAGTCAAAGGGGACCGTCTTATCTGAGTCCCTTGCACAGTCAATTTGGGACGTGATGGCTCGGATCTAAAGTGTATCTGGGGACATGGTTGAGCCTCTTTGCGCTGTCGTTGTGGGACATGATGACCCCGATTTAAATTTACTTTTGAGATGGAAAGGGGGAGGGGGGGCATTCCGACGAAAGAAAGAATTTCCTTCCTAATTAAATGTCTGCAGAAGATCGAATAAGTGCATAAGACATCGTAGGTGTTGGTATTGATAAAGAAAGAATCGCTCGTAGCAAAAATAAGTTGAATCCCGCGCAATTGCCAATCAAAATAATAACAGAAAACGCAACAAAGTAGGTCACAGTGATCTCCTGATCAAAAGTGCCTCGACCACGCAGTTCAACTGCAAATTCATCGTGCCACCCATTGCGCCGTCCATTGGAACCTGCCCGGCCCGTCGCATATAAACATTTCGGTTCTTTGAAGAATCCCAGTCTCGTCTCAGCCCCTGTTTTGCTCAGTAAACTCACATCGCCTCATGGTGCGGAACTCTTGATCGCAATCACCAACACCATGACGATGAGAAAAATGACCAATCCCAGGAGACCCATGAGCTTGACGTTCTTCCACCACATCTGACGCTTCAGCCCGCGGCTCCGCACGCGAAAGTCCTGGGCACTGTTTCCCAGCCTATCCGTCTTGTCAACCAGTAGGTCCAGCCTTTCCCCTCGCTCGAGCAGACTCTCTATATTCTTAGTCATGATGCCCCTGACGTCATCAATCTCCCGTTGCGCATTACCAATCGCATCATCTCTTCCTCCGCTCGTCGTTCCATATTCCATCATAAGACTCCTCAGCTCGGCGTTGAACGAGCCCGCGCCATAGTTGGGCATTTCGGAAAAGTCGCTGCTCGCGGGGAACTGTTGCAGAAAGCGTTTGCGGATCTCGAAGAGAAAGCCAAAGGGCACGCGGCGGCCCAGTGAAGCGTCGGCTATCACGAGAAAGGTGAGGCCGCCGGCAGCAGGATGGTCGGGATACTCTGATGGCGCCTCGGATACATAGTGAATTTGATTTTGGCCGTGGGTGTAGGTCAATTTCTGTGGGGTGCGGTGCTCGATCTTCGGAAGAATCAGGGACGCGAGCGATGAGGTTTGTGAGGCTGCAGATGTTGTGCATTCTGTCAAGATGGTAGTTTTGTGCGCGATACAGGAACTGCAATGCATGTCAGATGGAACGAACTTTCTTGAATGGTCTGGTCAAGGAGATCAAGGATCCTTACTAGAGGAGTGGCGAGGCCGGCGATGAGGAAGACGCCATGTTTGCTATAGGCACGTATGGCCCAAGTATCCAGGGTACCCTCTGAAATGAATTAAAAGGCTATGATTGATGACTTTCGACAAGGAAACCGCAGGCCAGATCGATGAGAGACGGGGTAGAATCACGATGTTTTGCAAAGGACGAATCGACGAGAGCTTCGGATGTCGTTGAGAGCAAGGGTGGGCCGGAGTACAGAGTACATAGGTACAACCTACATTAGGTAGGAGGTACCTAGGTACATATGTGCCCGTGCGACGTCATGGTCCACATCAAGATCACGTGATGGCGCAACCATGTTTTTTTTCCCACAAGAATCTAGAGTGAGGAGAGCGCCAAACATTTCATCGCGCGCGTAGGTGAGACGTTGACCTGTGAGTGATTGGTATTCCATCCCAGTTTGTCAGTGGGCTGTGCCGATGATAGTAGGGAAACATGCTTTTGGCATCTCATCCAAAGGGGTCATGAAGTCCATATGCCGAACCGTGGCTCTGAGAGCTGCTCGGTCTCCCACCGGACCTTCCATTCGTGCCTTGTCGACGACCACACCTTTGAACCGGTCGGCAAAGAAGAAGAAGCCTAGGTTTGCCGGAACAGATCGTGAAGGAAAAGGCCGTGATGTCAGGCCTTTCGAGAATCTGGCCGCGATCGCGCGAAGAGAGTCGGTGAGTCCATCTCTTCCTCATTCAGCGCTCCATGGCCGCATGCCAGCTTTCCTCTCTAATCTAACGACATCCCAACAAGTCTGGCCACAATCACGCGCGAACAGGCGGGGTAAATCGTCCATTCAACAATAGGCATAGTGGAAAGTATGAGGTGCTCCGGTCAATGGTCCTGAACCGCCTGCAGCTCACCGTGGAAGGCCTTGCCACTTCACAGGAAAATGACATAGACATAGACGAGCTCAGAAAGCAAGCGAGTCTCTTCGAGGAAGCAATTTATCATGCATTCGCTCTGGCGGATAGAAACGTTACTCATCGTGACAGCAATCCGTTGTTTTGGAGTCTGAGGGACGCTTTTGTTAAGCGAGACTTGAAGGGTCTCCGGACGGAAGTCAAGTACTTATTCCAGTCCTTTTTGGTGCGAGAGCAATTTTCCAAAGAGCTTCAAGAAAGTCAGAAGCGTCTCGTCGACTTCAGATTTCCCCACGAATGGTTTCCGGCGACGCGAACGATGCAGCGAACCATCCATGTTCACGTCGGCCCGACAAACTCTGGCAAGACATATAATGCGCTCAAGGCGCTGGAAAACTCCAAGTCTGGTGTATATGCTGGGCCTCTCCGCTTGCTGGCGACCGAAGTTTACCAGCGACTCGAAGCCAAGGGTCGACCCTGCGCTCTCATAACGGGCGAGGAAGTGCGAATACCCGAGGGCCATGACCAGTATTTCTCCAGCTGTACGGTGGAAATGATTCCTCTCAATGCCAGATTTGACGTCGCCGTCATCGACGAGATTCAAATGATTGCTGATGCGGAACGAGGCACTGCATGGACGGCGGCGCTGTTGGGTGTGCAGGCCAAGGAAGTGCATGTCTGTGGCGAGGACCGAACCGTCGCTCTTCTGCAAGCGCTCTGCGCTAGTATCGGCGACAAATGTGTCGTTCACCGATACGAGCGACTCAGCCCTCTGAAGACGATGGGCAATGCGATCCAGGGCGATTACAGCAGGCTACAGAAAGGCGATGCAGTCGTTGGCTTCAGTCGCAAGTCTCTTCACGCTCTGAAGCGTACCATCGAGACGAAGACGGGACGTAGATGCGCCATTATTTACGGCTCTCTTCCACCAGAGGTTCGAGTCCAGCAGGCGTCATTGTTTAACGACCCCGACAACGACTACGACTTTGTTGTTGCCAGCGACGCTATTGGCATGGGATTGAACTTAGAAATCAGGCGCGTCATCTTTGAGTCTGTGACTAAGTACGATGGCAACCAACACCGGATTCTCTCCTTTCCCGAGATCAAGCAAATCGGCGGCAGAGCAGGCAGATATAGGAGTGCCCGTGATGCGTCATCATCATCGAGCGCGTCCGAGGTGGAGGAAGAAAAAGTTGGCTTGGTGACAACCATGGACGAAGCGGACCTCCGGAGCGTTCAACGTGCTTTTAAAAAGACAGTGGAAGATATTGAGTATGCCTGCATTCAACCTCCGGCGGGCATTATCGAACGTTTTGCTTCTTACTTCCCACCAGACACTCCACTATCATTTATTATGCTGCGCATGAACGCTAGCGCAACAGTTGGGCGTCTTTATCGCCTTGGCGTCAGCAGCGATATTCTGGAGATTGCCGACATCATCCAAGACATTCCGCTCACGATATACGATCGCCTGACATTCTGCTACCTTCCCGCATCATTAAGGGCTCAAGGTGCAGTGGAGGTACTCCGTGCACTTGCACGGGTGGTAGCCAACAACTCGTCCGGCAGTTTTCTCGATATCAAGGAAATCCCGCTCGAATTTCTGGATGTTGAACTCAGTTCCTTCGAGCAGGGCTCCAACGAATACTTGGCCAAGTTGGAAGCGCTGCATGTCGCCATCAACCAATACGTGTGGCTGTCGTATCGATACGCCGGCATGTTCCGGGACCAAGCGCTGGCATTCCACGTGCGGCACTTGGTGGAAGAAAAGCTGATTGCGACCCTGGACCGCCTCGACTTCACAGAAGAGCAGCTCCAGTCGAAACGAAAGAAGAAAAGATTGGAGGCGCACAGGGCCCAGTCGGCCAGGGTGGTGGACGATGATGTCGAGCCCAAACAACAGGAACCAACGATGGTAACTCAGTAGATTGCTTTTGAAACCCTACTTTTTTAGCTACGAGATATGTAGCAACTTGACTATGCGGCATCTTCGGTCGTCGTATGATTATATCGCGCGCGGAGGAGAACGCTACGACAGCGACTAAAGTATGGGGTGAATCGGGTCAAGGCTATTGCGACATGTACGGCACATACGGCATATGTTTTCTTTCACAGATGGAAGGCTTTTGTATCAGTATTATCCCTATTAGATTTTTCTATGTAAAATATGTAAATTATGTACAACGGCTGGACGCGTGAGCAAAGTCACGAAAAGCAGGCTGGGTTGTCAATTGCGCGTTGCTTCCCGATTATAGCCACAAGTTCCCACAATACCGCACGCTCTATAACTCATGTAATTGATCCTTTTTGATTTAGTCTTAGCAGATAGTACATTCAGCGTCGAACAATTGTCGGATTAATTGTAGCAGACCTGGAGACATTGGACGACGAGACCTGGACTTTCACCTTTCTTTTTCTGTTCTCGAATAAAGCTTTGTTCTTCTTGGATTTCCGCCCCCGCTAGATGTAGTGGGACTCGGGAACTCTTTTTATGTACCTAAGTACATATGAGGTGTTGCATTCTGCCCATATATGGGTCCATGTAAAATGTACCAGAGACTTGACACATCACATAATGAGATTATGGTGATGAATGGGATGGACCATAGCGGTTGTGAGACAGACCGCGCGCGCCCGGTGTGGTAGCACAGAGCGCCTAATCATGTCTATTGATAGTCGCTCATTCCCCCAGTTCTTCAGATAGTCTTTCTTGTTCTCGATCCAGTTCAAACTACATCGATCCGGCATTTGTGTGCCAGATGAGGTATGAGGTACACACGAGTACTCCGTAGGTACCTGCAAGACTATCGGCGGACCGTTCCAACGGCCAATGTCAATGTCATTCAATCGTTGCTGTCAGTTTCTAGTCTATGTTATTTCCATCAGGCGTTGGTGCCGATTGGCTACGAGTGTCATGAAATGCCCAGATGCAGTGATCTCATGTTTCTGAACGCCATGGCCCATAAGTTATAACCCATTATGTATTATGTACAAGGTCGCGGTCAAGCGTCGGGGCCCAAAAAGTAGGCACGACTCGCACGAGTCACGACACGAAACCAGACTATGTACATGTACCTACTTGCCCGGTCGGTCGTCACCCCGACTGGCGATCCGTCTGCTCTCAACTCGGCGCCTCGGGCCACCCTCGTGTTATTTGCATCGTCATCAACATATTAGCAGCTTATCACGCTTCAGCAGGCATATATCGCGACGCTAGTTTGTCGGCCGTTGCCGCTGCGACCTGAGACTGTGCTCCTGCTCTACTAGCCTTGGGACCTCACGGGCATCAAAATCTCTCCGCCCATCTCACAACGCGTTTCCACGCTTCTCACCCGGCTACTGGGATGGAATAAAAGTGCCACCATGGACTCGTCATGGACCGACTCACGAGAGACGGATGTACAAGAACCACAATCGCTGGACCCGTTTCAATCCAGGGACGTCGTTCCAAGCGCAGCTTACTCGCGTTGTACACCCTCCGGTCCGACTTTCGATATACACTTACCCCGAAGATTGAGCGGGGGGGCTGTAATGGAACTCGTGCCCTCGTTTGAAGCCGTCGACCATTCGCAATTGACCAGCGAGGAACTTCAAGTCATTACCCAGAATTCTAAACAGGTCGCATTGGATAGGCCTAGAACCTGGTCGTACGACAACAGATATGCTGCGCACGCCATTTTGGACTATCTCTACCTTGGACCGACTAGCTCAATACGCGATTTGGAATCTCTGACATGTCAGGGCATCACCATGATGATTGTGGTACGATATTCGCGCATGACTGGAAATATTCCCAGTGTGGATCGCGCGTCACAGGAACTCGGCATTCCTGTCGAATATGTACGCCTCGGTGGTTTTCCTGACCTGATTCGAGAATTGCCGACGATCATTGGCCTCATAAATCGTCACATGCTATCGTATAACTCCCAGTTTATGGGCCGCGCGGATCGAGGACAGCACATGGCGATGGATCGGCGTCCTCGTTGTGGCAAAGTCCTTATTACGTGCGATTCCGGCAACTACCACTCTGCCACTATTGCCGCTGCCTATCTCATGTCGGTCTTTGGGCAGACTGCGGCCTCTGCTACCCAATTTATTACGCTACAACGGCTTAGCTGCGTTTTCGATGAGGATGCGAAGCAAATGCTGCAAACTTGGGAAGATGTTGTCCAAGCAAGATCAATGACTGCACACCACGTACAGTCCGAAACACAGAGTAAGCTTCTTCTGAGAGGTGCGAGCGCGGGAGCGCCAGTCGTGGACCAGCCAACAGCTTCCATGTCGAGACGAAAGAGAGGATTTGAAGACATGAGAGATCAGGACATGAGCGGCGAAGGGGAAACTAATGATGCAGACGAGGACAGATTTACAAATCGAGAAGCCTTTGCTCCATTTTTGGACGTATCTGATAACCTGTGCGGTAAATGAGACGCGACGCATCAGGGGACAGTGGACTGGGAAGAGAGGGCCATGATGCCCGGTGAGTTGCATTGCACCCGTGGTGATGGGTGCAGCTAAGACTAGCATGATACAATTAGATTGATTCACTTGAAACGAGTGGTCAGAATGGTGTATGCGTCAAGTGACGTTTCCCCGTCGTCCATAACGCGTGCCTTTGTCTCCGTCATCAAGGTCAGTCGCCAGTGCAATGCTTCAAAAAACAATGTCTCTTGGTGTCAATTTGGTTTGTTGCCATATGTTAGACTCTTTGGTCTCCCACTTTTCGTTCACTCTCTTTTGGTTTGTTTGCTTTATTTCTTCTATTAAATCAAGTCAATATGTGCTTGTGCCGAAGCTGGGACGTCACATCACACGACAGCGGAGGTTTGTTTCACTGGCAACTCAGATTAGCCTCACTTCACTTGATCCGTCTCGACTCTCGCGTCGACCCCCCCCCCCCCCCCCC